>JAECUM010017596.1:0-35880 GCA_016617855.1 Megalonaias nervosa
TATATATTGTAAAGGGGATCGGTGTGGGTGTGCCCCTCTGTTAATTGATTTGGCGATCGTTATCTAGAGGATAACCTCCCTCGATGTTATTGCTCAGTGTGAGTGGATAGATAGAACATTAACAGAGAACTGAGCGAGACTGTTGAGAAGAAATAAACAAATACGAGCCCCCTTAAACAATAAAAATAAAATAAATTTTAATTAATTAATACATAAACTAAAATTGCAATTTCAATCCAACAGATTTGCATTAATGGAATTTAATGGCAGTGTTCAATTTACGGATTCGTTCATCATAGTAACGAGTAGTGAAAAGAGTACAATGCTCACGCCTGACTTGCATCACCTGGCGTCGTTCCACTCTTGATTTTATGTATTCCACGTCTAGAGTGTATGCTTGGTTCTTCCTCTGACCCTTCTATTCCGAACTCTCTATTTGCGGACTTCCCTCTTGGACTGTCCTCATCGAGTTCTAGGGGAGGGACATAGAAAGCTGTTCCCATAAATAACAAGATTACCACTAAATCGCTATGCGTATCACAACCTATCCGTATATAAAATTCTCTTACTTTCGTTATTCAGAAACGTAAATAGCTATCTGCAGTGCATAAATTCTGACATAATGTGACCTTAACAATTAACGGTCCTTACAAATTTACTGTATTTGAGGTAAGGTACCATCGTTATCTATAGTTACAAGTGACTTTTGGAATATACATCCAAGTTTCATCGCCCTCGCTCCCCGCGGCGATTGACTAGAAATTAACACGTGCGCTGTGTACAAATAATGTTGTCGTATACATCAGCATATGCTACTATACGTCTGCTTACATCTAGCTAGTCAGTTCCACTCAATAAGATAAATGCTCGATTACTATTGCATAAGATTCACTAAATTCTAGCTTACAGTAACTAATAATCCGCAAGATCGTTTAGACATTACAAAATCATATATAAATATGCAATTATCATTAACTCACAATAAACAGTATCATCCTACAGACAAAGGAAATTAATTCATATAACCATAAGACATTCTACACATTTGAATATTTGGATTAATTCATAAATCTCTATGAAATACTACACATTTGAATATGTGGATTACATGCAATCCGTCAATTCTATCAATGAACTAATAACTGTAAAATTAAAGAGATAAATTGCATAACAACTCTAACATATCAACAGATTTTTATGAAATTGAATAAGCGATACATAGCATAGATCATAAGCATATCAAACACATTTGCATAAAACCAAACAACACAATAGAAAATTACGTGGAAATTAAAATTGCGCACCTTAATGCTGTTTCTTTTCCACACAAACCGTGCATCCTAGCACTATAGCCTGTCTTTTCCTTTCAAGACAGCTATCTGGCCTCTTTACTTGTTAACGAGGGAAAACACTATACTTTTAGGTTTCCCTCGGAGTCAACCTGTCTTCTCTCAGGCAAGATTTCTGACTAACTAATTTTGACTAAGGTCGGTAAATTTAAACTCCCATAACTTCCAAAGTGTACACCTTAATTTTAACTGACCAATCGGAAGCAACTGTTCCTAAATTTTCCCCAAAATAATCATGTCTTTTATCAGATTTTGACAGCCTAGAATATGATGCAATCAACTTTCCTTTGAAGATCATTTATTTGACATGCGGTCCTTTACAAACAGATACGGTCGGTAGTTCTAATGTACTCTCTGCCATGATACCGTTACAATGACTGGGTCAATTCTACTGAACCTTAACGTAGGTCCTTTTATGTTTCAGAGATGAAATAAGGGAAATATCAAAGTTACCTTTCTCAAAGACTTTTTCTGGCTTGACTATGATGAAATTTAATGCACAGTTTATTCAACTTGAAGATTCAGTACTTCTTCAAATTCGACACATTTATCTTTTAAATAATGGCCAGCCTAAACCTAAAATATGTTATTTAGTCCAATGATTCACAGTAACTGCGTAGTGGACGCTGATCTTTCAGGAAAACATTATTTGCCCACTACGCCATTTAAAAGTTAATACACGACAAAACTATTACTGCGGCTAGCATGTGTAAAGTTTTGTTGATATACTTTTATTTAAATATAGTCCAAGAGTGACAAGCTTTCGAGATTAATAGGTGCCTAACTGTAAGCCCATCATTAATTATACAAATCTATTGACAACTCAGGGTTTGATTTGATCTCTTTTCCAAGCAGCAGGAAAAGTAGTGCCCTATGTATTTTGGAGTCCTTTGTGTTCATCTTTGCGAAATAAACTGCATTTCGAAGCTCGATTATAGATGGCGGTTCAGTATTTGGAATGTACACTAACTCCTTCAATCCCACGCCTCCTTATGTTTGCACAAATACTTGCTTATTCTATCTGCCTTTAAATGTTGATCCTAACTTAAACAGTTTTGCTTTGTAAACTAAGTAATATTTATCTATGTAGTGTGTATAGTTGAGACCTAGGAACGAGATTTATTTAAAATAGAAACAAAAAAAAAAAAAATAAACACACACACACACACACACACACACACACACACACACACACACACACACAGACACACAGACAGACACACACACAGAGTTGCATTGTCGTCCTAGTTACCGACACTGATAAATTAGGTCAACGCCAAATTTAGGATTTGCTCCATATGAAGAAGAATAACAATTTCAAATTAATTATTTCATATTACTACATTTCTTATCTTCACCAATAAACACTGAAAGGCTCCACAAAAGGTTGGGTTTGTGAGACTTTGTAGCGGTTTTCCTTGTGTTATTTTCTTATCTTTATTTTATTACCCTAGCACTTTTTGTTGACAAATATGGAATTTTTGTTACTGTCTGTCCGTGTGCGCGTTATCTTTCGCCACTTGTCATCTAACTTTCAAGATAGAGACTTTAAAGCTTCGGATATGATTGGGGTGGTTTGTGCACCACAGTTTTAGAAATTTTAATTCGATACTTCATGGCGGAGCTTCCCATGATATGGACATTTCTGCAAGGGGTGGATTTGAATATAACTAAGTAAAGCCCAAGTTCTTAGCTACGCAAACTTTGTTGCACACCCTCTTGAAGATCTGTTGACATTGCTCAAGAACAGAAAAATTCATTTGGATCTGATTTAGTTGTAATTTTCATGAGTAGATTGGTTACAATACAAGTTCAGATGGCGCATTTAACGATAAAATATTTATTACACTAATGTAAAGTGATATATATGCGTTAGGTCAGTGGTTTATACTTACCGGGTTTAAAGATATTTTTTATGAGAATGTTAAGAAGTCCCTATATGAACCTTTAACGGTTTTTGAAGTTTGTTATATATATATATATATATATATATATATATATATATATATATATATCTCTTATATATATATATATATATATATATATATATATATATATATATATATATAAAGTAAGAGAAGAGAGAGAGAGAGAGAGAGAGAGAGAGAGAGAGAGAGAGAGAGAGTTCTGAGCAGTCATTTTCAAATAATTCAGTCGAACTGTCGTGTGATGTTTGTTTCGTTTGAACGATGTGTTTAAATAAGAACAAATTGGAAAAGTTATCAGCCTTAGATATCAGTAGTTTTATTAACAGTATCTAGTTATTTATATGCTCATCATGCATTCTTTTTCAATTGTGTGTTTTCATAGAACTGATATTCATTGGCGCGCCCGCACGCGTGTGTGTGTGTGTGTGTGTGTGTGTGGACCGGCAGACCGACTGATCTATCTATCTATCTATGAAAATCTCTTTACATTTAAAAATTTTGTTCCAAGTGCAAATTTTGTAAATCTGTTCTTTTCAAATCATTGCGACCTAATAAACAGCTTTTAATTACTTGCAAACAAATGTTGACAACTTCAATGAGCTTACTCGCCCATGCAGAATGCACCATGACGACAGGTAAATAATCTAGTGCATACTGGGATATGTAGTTGTCGCCATTTTTATCTGTCAATTGAAACCATCGAGTAATGAGGAATTCCCTGCTGGAATCGGAATCATCAAAACATGATGTGACAGACATTCGTTGGACGTATGAGCAGGTGATCACAAAACAAAATAATTATTGTAAATATAAATGATATAGCAATATCGTGAAGCCATCTCACACGCTCACAATTGAGAAATCAGACTCGGCTGATTCCGTAATCATTGAAGTTAAACTTATACTTGTATGGGTTACAAGCTGTAAATCAGAAATAAAATCATTATCACGGAATGAACTTAATAAAATGTGCAGACCGCACTATACGAGGTTGGAAACGGCTTCACGATATTGCCAATATGCATCAGACGAATCATGGACAAGTCCTATCAAGTATCAGTAGTTAATTTTTTTTTTCAAAATGGGGTGGGGGGTTGGGTGTGCGATCTAAGAGTGTAAGTTTTAAAGAAATGTAATTTTATAGCTTAAATATCCACCGTTGGCTGAAATAATAATCTATATAATAGTGTGTCCAACTCAGAGCCAACATAAATCATTTTGAAGTCTGAGAAACCAAATATTCATGGAATTATCTACTGTCCCCTCTCGGATTGTTCAAGAGTTACATCTACAATAATGATTCTGTAGATGTCACTAGTGTGACACATCTGTTGATACTTTAAACATAAATTACTTACTACAGTGTTAAGATTTAAATGCAATAAATAGTATATCCATGAGAAAACCAGATGAAACCCCTTCAGTTGTATCATTTTTTAAAAGTAATTTGAATGTTCAATTGTTATTCAAATGCATAACAGGTTTCTAAATTACTGCTGGTCACTATTTTTAATTTATTGTACATATATAAACGGTTTGGAAAAGTTCACTTTCACTGGATTATGTTTTCCCATTCATTTACATGAAACTCCAATTTGTTTAGATTTTGTGTTTTAAAGTATTTTTTTTTCATGAGGAAGAAAAAAAAACAATCCTAACAGTTTAATTCATTTTGAGCTCAAACATTAATGATTCAGATTGTTGTGAGACAAAGATTTTTTCTCTATACACAAAAGATAGTCGTAATACAATTTAAAAAAATGTTAAAAGAAAAATTGTTTGTATACAATACAAAATAAAAAACAAACCAAAGGTCGAGAGTGCATTCCATTAGTCCAGATGATATGAAAATCCAGATATTAAGCAATTTACTGTTTATGTGAACAAAAAAATTGTAAAAGTAGGTACTGGTAGTTGCTATGAACAAATAATTCGTAAGTGACAGTGTGATCACTTGCCATCAAAATTGGTTTACATTTAGTACATACTGTTGTCAGAAAATTTTGTCATTTACTGTACATGTATAACTCTAGATCATACTAAAAAGAAGGTCACAGTGACATAAATATGTTTTTTTCCTGCACAAGTTAGAAATAAAGTTTCTTTTGTCATTTATCTTCCCATATGTGTGCTACTAATCAGTCACCCCTTTTATTCTGATTTAGTCATATTGTCTCATACCTGCCATATTCCCAGACAGTGTTGGTGGGTTTTGAAGACTCCACAAATGTGTTATGAGGATCCACAGAGGGTTCATTATGCATGACCAAAAAGTGACAATATCTAGTTGAAAATAAGTTATCTTTTGATATAAACTTGTAGAAAAGTACTGAGGCTTAAATTTCATTACCAAGAAAATGACGTCTGTTTTCTTTGAAGTATTTAATATACTTACAGAAAAAACTGGTAGATTTATCATTGTCACTACACTTTTACAAACACTTATATAATCCTTAAATGAGCTATACAAATTTTTCTCCTTAAAATCTTTTGGACAGTGCACAGTTTTCTTGATTAGATGCTGTATTTGTTGTTGGCAGTTATGAGTTCAGTGTGTGTTGTCATAATTGAAGGTAATGCAAGTATCAGTTGTGATTATCTTGGCACTCATTAGAGATGAGATGTTACTGTTGTTCAAACTTCCAAGAAGATGTTCTTGAATTTTTCTCTGCATAGAAGACAGTCTGTCTGCATCTGCATTGCTGTGAGGGAATGTCAGATATACTGGGTGGTGTTGCTATGTTAATGGATGATGTATATTCCAGAATGATGTAAGTGTGGTGTTTGCAGTGTGTGCAAAATATTGTGTGTGTCTGTGTGTGTGTGTGTGTGTGATTTAGATTTGTAATATAGCTTTAAACATTTTTCAGTCATGTTGCTACAATGTCTGCAGTGTGGCAGTTTATAGCAGTGTCTAGCCAGGCATTATGTCACAGACATTTAGCATCATGTCCCACCCAGTCACATTATCCTGACACCAGGCTGACCGGTCTTAACATTAACCTCTTAATGCTGAATGCCAAGCAAGGCAGCTGTTAGTACATTTTTATAAATCTTTGATATGATTTGGCCAGGGTTCGAACCTGTGACCTCCCATATCCGAGACAGATGCTCTAACTACTTAGGCCACTGGAGCAGTCATGTACAAAAAATAAAATTAGCATTGCTGGGGTTTTCTCACTTAGTAGATGGCATGCCTTTGTTGAATCAGAACTGCATTTCAACATTTTACCCTCAGAAATGAATCACACTTAACCACTATTCCAAATATAAAAATAATCATGTTTTGTGTGTTATATATGGAGTGAAATCTGAGTTTTAGAAACTGTTGCTGCTTATCATGAACTTGCCAGTAATCTTTAATATAGATGGCCTATACATTCTCATTCAAGTATAATGATGTGTAATAACTTTTGATCTTCGACGTGTACCTCTTTGATTTACCAATAACTTCAAACGAATTCATTTGTTCCTCTTTACCTTTGGAAATTATCTTAATGGATTCTTCCAGTCTTCAAAGGATTTAACACCACAATAGCTATTCTCAGCTAAGTAATCTGTGAAATGTGACCACCTTATCTTTTAATTGCTTCTGTGATGATCTATTGTACAAACTAATCCATAGGTGGTTTTACATGGGCTTGAAGCAGGACTGTTTTCTGTTTATACATACTACATGTTAGGGGCATGTATTGTGGTGGTCAAAAAATGTCTCTCTCTTTATTTTATTTTTTCGAAAGTTTACTAAAAATCTTTTACCCCTAGTTCAGTATCTATCCCCAAATTATGGTCATATACATAGAAAAGTGTAGGAAAATGTAATGCGTCAATAATTGTTATTAAAATAATACAGAATGAATATTTTAAAATTTATCAAATTATCATAGACTCCTCTTGTAAAATACATAAAGAAAAATATATGCTGTAAACCATTCGTGGGAGACCACCTGAGTTGAGAGACTGGGTTCTCCATGTACATATAGATTACGGTATAACCTATTATGAGAGACTGGGTTCTTCATGGACAGATTTACTGATTACAGTATTATGACCTGACTTAAGGGACCACTTGTATTAAAAGATCATTATTTTGTGGCAATAGCAGTGGTTTTTCAAGAGAGGTGCCAATGTATTGGTAATTGAAATTTTTCAGTCCGATACATTTATTGAGATCATGTTAGTTTTACGCAACAGGCCAGCAGTCAGTCATGATCATCAAAGATTTTCCAAGGTCTTGTATTTGTATTCTTTTAGTTGACATTATAGTTTTCTTTCATACGAGTGTTATTAAGACTGTTTTTTTTAACAGTATATGAATTTTTCTCTTATTTAGTAAAGAGTACAAGTCCTAACTATGTTAGTTGCCCCAGTCTCTTCCAGTGTTCTTAGCACTACAATGCACCACGTAAAATAAATATCATGTTGATGATATCACAATGTAATGATCACTTCATTTTGAGTTGCACAGAAAGATCGATTTTACAAAAGCAGGTTACCTGAATACACATCACATGCTTTGAAGTACTTAAAAATACAGAGTATACCACCATACAATTAAGTACATGTACTTACAGCTTGACTACAGCATGTGTGTGTGTGTGTGTGTGTGTGTTTGTGTGTGTGTGTGTGATTTGGATTTTAACGTAGCTTTAAAAAAGTTTCAGTCATATCGCTACAATGTCTGCAGTGTGGCAGTTTATAGTGATGTCTGGCACTGGGGCCACAGACATGTAGCATGATGTCCCATCCAGTCACATTATCCTGACACCAGGTCGTCCAGCCCTGACACTAACCTCTTAATGCTGAGCACCTAGCGAGGCAGCTACAAGTACCATTTTTATGAGTCTTTGGTATAAATCGGCCAGGGTTAGAACCTGCATCCAAGGTGGACACTCTAACTACTAGGTCACTGGACCGTTTTGAGTACAACTTAATGAAATAGGATCCATAAACATACCCTATAACAGGAACTGTCTTATTAAGAAGGGTATATAACTACTGTAGGTGAAATTGAAATTATGAGATGGGTGAAAGCTTTGTTTTGTGTCTCTACTTAGTTATGTGTGATAAATTATGTATGAACCATGTACTGTTCTTCTCATTTTCTACCCTTTGTATCCTTATTGATACAAGTTCATGTTGGAGATATTGTCATAGCCTTGATGTGTCTTAATGTTCATCAGTGTTTAATCTCTTCATCTTTTAAAATCTTCTGGACAGATTCACCAGACTTCTTGTACCACTTTGGTGGCCTAGTGGTTAGAGTATCTGCCATGGATGCGGGAGGTTGCGGGTTTGAACCCCAGCCAAGTCATATAAAAGAATTATAAAAATGGTACTAGCAGCTGCCTCACTTGGTGCTCAGCATTAAGAGGTTAGTGTTAGGACTGGTTGGCCTGGTGTCAGGATAATATGGCTGGGTGGGACATCATGCTACATGTCTGCAGCATGATGCCCCAGTGCTAGACATCACTATAAACTGTTACACTGCAGACATCGTAGCGATATGACTGCAGAATTGTTAAAGCTACGTTAAAATATCCAAATCACACACAAACACACAAGAACAATAACAAGAACAACATGAAAATAAAGATGTTTAAAGAAAATAGATTTTTTGTCAACAAAATCTATAATCTCAATGTTGTCAGTGTAAGAGGTGTGTCTTTTGGACTCTTATCACAAATATGTCTGGAAGGTGTTGAAGGAAAAACATCACTTACAGTAAATTCTGTAATTTCCAACCAAACTTTATACATGATAGTCCTATATGCAATGGAGTTATGGATACTGCTTTATTCTCCTTTTTATCATACTAGCAAAGGCAAAGAAAAAAAGGAATAAAAAATCATTATATAGGCATGTCACCAGAATAATTTTTTCAGTAATGTTTTGTGATATTTTTTACCCCCCAACAAAAAATTAAGGTTGATTCAGGGGGATTACTGTTTTTCAGCTGTATCTCTGTATATTTGTCTCAAATCTGTTTATGTGCAAAAGGAAAAAGGAATATTAATTTTAAAGTCATGAACCTTATTAGTAACTAAACAATTTTATATAGTTTTAGACCATTACAGCAGTTTTTCAATTTTTCATATTTTACATCTTATTGGACTTGTCCTTTCTTTTTAAAACATGTTTAAACAAATTCATTTAAGGTAAACATATTAAGTTTGGTAGGCATATTTATATTTAGATGACCTGATTAAATTTTCAGGCTGTTAGAACAGTTTGCCGATTTTTACTTAGCTTGAACTTGTTTGAGGGAGACAAATTAAACTTGGCATGCAGTGTAGATGACCTGATTAAATTTTGATGGTTTTATATAATTTATAATGATGTCCATTTATTTGTCATTCTGTCAGCCTGTTAGCATTTTAGTTTTTGCACAATGGCATGAGTTGTCCACCATCTATTGTTATCAAAGTCTGAGGATAGCTGGCACTTGGGGAAAGAAGAACCCTTTTATGGGGTGGGTGGGGAAGAGGCCAGAAGTTTAAAGGTCAAGGTCATTGTGGTTTTGCACCATCTACAGTTACCATACTTTGTGGATTGGTTCCAATTAGGGTAATTGAAAACCTATTGATTTCAAAGTGAAAAGGTGAAAGGTGAAGGTCACTATGATTAAAATTAGAAAATGGTTTCTGAATAATAATTCAGAATGTCTATCATCTATAGTTAACAAAACTTTGTGGACGGTTTTACTTGTGGTAGGGAGGAACCATGTTGATTTTGGGGTGTAAGTCAAGGTAACTGACTGAAAGTGGAAAAATGGTTTCCGTATGACAACATTAGTTCTACATCCGTGTCAAACTTTGGATGTCATGCAGCTGCAGTAAGGAAGAAGCCTACCAATACTGACACTCTGACTGAGAGAAGAAAAATGGATTCTGCACAATAGTGTTAGTTCTGCAGCATATACATAGATCAAATTTTATGAATAGCTTACACTTGGGGTAAGGGAGAAGCCTGTTCATTTTGGGGTCAAAAGACCTGGGGTCAAGGTTACTGTGTCTGAAAGAAGGAAAAGAGGTTTCTGCACAAACTTTTAAGCTCATAATCTTCTCAGAGGACTATCATGCATGTGGCAGGAATACACTTGGGGTTTTATTTGGAGATATACTATTTTGGTCTCCTTTAGGGCATACATATTTTGCAGACACAAATCTAGTTCTTCAGATGCTGCCCTAGGCTTCATTTCAAGTACAAGTACAGTATTAATGTATTAGAATGTATTTCTATACTTGAAAATGTTGATATCTAAGGTAGTAAAACCAGAAAAAAATATGCCTGGTTATGTTAAGTTTCAGCCAAAATGTTAACCAAACTGACCTCCAGTGGAACTGTGGCAGCATTGCTAATGATCTGTCATGCCTTGCTGGACATGACAACAATTTGAAATTAAGTTTTTGCAGAGGTATTATATAGACTATAGTGACATAACGTGATGCAAAATGATCTATCATTATGTATATTTCTTTTTTTCCTTTCTGTCTTCCTTTCCATCTAATGTACTGATGTTCAACCTCTTTTTCGACTGCTCCAGTGGCCTAATGGTTAGAGCATCTGCCTCAGATGTGGGAGGTTGCAGGTTCAAACCCCGGCCGAGTCATACCAAAGACTCCTAAAATTGGTACTAACAGCTGCCTTCGCTAGGCGTTCATCATTAACAGGTTAGTGTTAGGACTGGTTATCTTGGTGTCAGGATAATGTGATTGGGTGGGACATGATGCTACATGTCTGCGGCATGATGCCACAGTGCTAGACATCACTATAAACTGCCACACTGCAGACATTGTACTGATATGACTGAAAATTTGTTAAAGCTACGTTAAAAATTCACACACACACACAAACACTCTCAACCTCTTTTTCTCTAATAATTTGTATTGACAGATCACATTCATTTAATTTTATTTATATCTGTTCTTATCTATTTTCAGTGTGAAGACAGCCATTGATTACGTGACACTATTGTGTAGTGGGGGAGCTATTTTCCCCATCTCCGATCATGGCGGATAGGTAATATGTCGACTTCGCACACTTCTCGTATCACACCAAGGTCTTCTGCTGCATCTCAGGGACGGATTGTCACCCAGAATCCATCACTTGTTTCACTTCTCCAGGAGAATACAAAAGAGTTAGCTCAAAGCACTGAGTCAGTTTTACCTAATTCTGGTGATGGTGTAACTAGCACCCATTCTCACAGATCAGCTAAGAGTTTTCATGCAAATAATGCTACTACCACTAATGCTTTTGTTGCACACTCTGCTTCTAATTTTGACCCAGAGCTTAATCATAACAGTAGAGTTACTGACAATAGAATAATTGACACTAATACCTTTAGGCAAGATAGCGGTAAGTTGGACTTCCCAAAAGCAAAGCCAGAATCGGAGCCAGTACATGTCCAGTTTGAGTCTGGTAAATTTGATTCACTGCGAAGAGATAAAGATTATCACCCCTCTAACACAAGATCAGGGTCACAGTTTAGGGACCAAGGGAAGAGCACTCAGAGTGATTCTGTACAGAAGGATGAAGTGAACCCTGCTTTTACACACTCTTCACATGGCACTGGATTAGGGCATTCCACAGCTTTGCATGCACATTTGCATGAGAGAGGTCCTGGTCGTGAAAGTCCGAGTCCACTGCATGAGAATGATAGAGTCGGTGTTCCACCACTAGAATTAGATAAGTCCCCTCCAACTAAAACTACTGCTTCACCAGATCATTTTTTGTTGCATGATAGTTTGCATGAACTAGATGACTTATATGTGACTGCAAAAAGTAATTCTTTTGTTGAGCCTGACAGTGCTAGTCAAGTGTACCCTAGTGGACGCGAGACTTACACTGTTACTACACCTGCTGTATCTCAAATTCCACATGTAAATTCTTCTAACAATTTCAGAGACTACGAAGGTGGTGAAACATACCGAAGTGGTGCAGGCGGGGAGACAAACCGAAACAGAGGAACACACAGAGTCAGTGAGAGAGATGGTGATCAGGGACCAGGAAATGTAAGTCCCCATCCTACGGATCTAGCTGATGACCTTAAAGTTCCTTACGAATTTCGTACACCTGAATCTCCCAAGAAAAGTCAACCCCCATCTCCTCCACGCCCTTTTTCAACAGATACAAAAAATTCCTCAAACGTTTATGCTGTTGCTAATCCTGAAATTCTACGAGCTCAAGGTATTTCACCCCCACAAGGTCAGGTTCAGTTCACACCAAGGACATATGGTAAGGCTGGTGACTCAAATCAGAATGCTTATGGAGTTTATAGTAGACAAAATGATGAAACGGGGGAATTGAATCGTGCCAGTCGTGATTATAGTCACAATACTGGTGTCACTGCCACAGATAGAACAAAAAATACAACTACAAATCAAAGTAGAAACAGAAACACTGAAACAACTTCAGTATCTCTATCAACTAATCCAGCTGTTAGACCACCCAGTAACCCTAACTGGGGCACACCAGTAAGGGACAGGATTCCTACACCATATCCCGAGGAGACACCACGGGAACAGCGACCAGCAGCTGAAAGTCCTCCTGACTGGGGGACACCAAGAAGGGCAACTCCACAAACTGGTCAAAAGTCACAGAGGGAACAAGAAGGGCAGTCTCCTACAGAAGAAGGTCTACCACCACAGCATCCACCAATAGATACACATCATTCAAGGAAGAGTGGCACACATTCTCCTATATCAACCAGTGTTAAAAGAGTGTATGTAGAATCGCCTTCATTCACAAAGGAAGAAGAGGAGGAGTATCGTTTTGTGAGTAGTCGTTTGGAAGATACTGAAGATAAAGAAGATACTTACCGACAAATGGATCAAAAGATAGAGGATGGATATTCTCGGGCTAGAGACAGGGGGTATCCACAACAGGATAAAACATTGGGATACTCGGATAAACAAGCCCCAGGAGAACCACGAGGCTATGGTTATGGATATGGTCCAGACCAGTTAAGAAGAGAGAGAGACCCGGATGCAGGTCAGAGGGACATAGGTCATTATGATGGGGATAGGGGTCAGATGAATGATGGCAGAGGTGAAGGGTATGCAGATAGGGATAGGGATAGGGAAGGGGATGGAGGTAGGAATCAGGGATATGATAGGGATCGTAGATTTGGTGACAGGGATAAAGATCGTAAACATTTAAGGCAAACAGAGGATGATGAACGATATGAAGACAGAAACCGTGCAATGAATGAGGATCAAGAAAAAGAAAAACCTCAATATAGAGATTCAGATCGTTACGAAGACAGAAATGCTCAGATGCAGGACAAGAAAGACAGATATGAGAATGAACAGCGTGAGCAGGGCCGCAAACCACAAGGCTACACAAATCAGGTTACTCTAGGTGACAATATCGATATGGATGATGATGAATTGCAGCAAGAACTTGAATACCAAAAGAGACTGAGAGCAAAAATTGAATCAAACAGTAAACATGATAAAGAAATTCAGATTCCAAAGCTGCCATTGCCAAGACAGAGTCAGGAATATGTCAGAGATTCTCAAAACTTTGCTCGGGATTCTTTAGAGTATCCAAATGAGAAGAGTTGGGGACAGCCCCCAGCAAATCCAGTGAATAACTATGACAGGAGAGATCAGGAAGGACAGAGACAAAGGCCAAAGGAGAGTATTAATGTCCTGGATTTGTATGATCCAGAAGACACTGCGCGAATGGAACTTGTAAATCCAAAGCAGCCTCGATATGATTATGTTGAAAAGAATAAACAAGACTATGGTCTTCCACCTAAAAAGAGTTACAAAGAAATTAAAGAGAGAAAAAAAGAGGAGGAGGAAAAACTAGATAAAATTTTCATTCAGCCAAAAGTGCCAAAGCCCACAAAAAAGAAAAAGTCACTGTCTGCTCAACCGGAACATTTGGGTTACCAAGCACCAGTGGCATACAATGACTACACAGATGACAAGCCATCCTCAGCTGAAGAATTGTGGGCAAAGAGGTCAGTTTTCCTTACTCGCAAGAAGGAGGAGAAATTATCTGCTGGAGGAAAGAGCAAGTTGAAAAAGTTCCCAAGTGATTCTAACTTGGGGAAGGCCCAGTCATCACTACAAGGGATAAAGCAGCAAGGTTATGGGACACCAACAAAGAACCAGTATCATCTTCAACCTTTGGAAAATCGGCCAGTGGCTCCTCCAGCTCAGCAAGATCCCCTGCCTCCTGCCATTGAGCCACAGTCTCCATTCAGACGGCATCATGAGCTAAAGCCAATATCTCAAGAAATTGTTACAGAAGATGGACAGAGAATCAGTGTCGATATTAACCTGAGATTAATCAGCCCACCACCGACACATGTCCATAGTTCATCACAGCGTCAGTCTCCTCAGCAGCATCAGTTAGCTCTGGTACCAGTTCAGGATGCAGAGGAGGAAGCAGCCCCATTGCAAGGAGGGAGGCCAGTAGGCGTGCCATATCAGGTGAATAACGTGTATGGTGGATACCAGGATAGTGGGTATGCCCATCAGGTTAGTTCAGTTTATATGTTTGTTGTCTCCTTGCTAGCATGGCGGGACATTGGCATCATTTTTTATGGTGGTAACATCATCAGCATCAGCTGCAGTGATGGTAGTTTTTGTGTTAAAGCTTTTGCAGGTCAGATAACAGTGGTGTTACATCCATGTAGCCTTTCCTGTGGTGATAGCTGTGACATCATTGTTAACAGCGTTAAAGATTTGTGTTAAAGCTATTGCAAGTTAGGTAACAATGGTTTTATATTAGTATATCCATGTAGCTTTTCCTGGGTGATATCTGCAACATTATTTTTAATAGTATAAAAGAAATGTGTTAAAACTTTTGCAAACCAGATAACAGCAGTGAAACATCAGTGCATGGATGCAGGTAGGACATTGGATTTCATATGACACTCATTTTCTTGTTTAATTCCCTTACTGGAAGGGATGCATGGTGATACCCTTCTTCATCTTGTTTGTACATATGTCTATCCTGCACACCCTCAAGGCTTAGTGAAGTTTTGCATTTAGGTCCGTTACTTACTGCAAGATGGCAGGTCATTCAAAGAGGGAAGACAAGGCATTTGTCTTCTAGGAAGACTTTTCTGATTCTCTTCATGTTTGCAAAACTTAAGTTTTTTTTTTTAACAGACTTAGTGTGTAAACTTTTCCCTTTATTTTAATATTTTCTGCCAGATGAAATACAGTAGAGATTGATTGTTCATTGTCTGCAGTAACCATGGCAAATGTAGGTATCACTTTTATTTTGTAGATATCATCATCATCATCATCATGTTGTTTTATGTATTAGTTTTCTTTTTAAAATAACTTTTTAAACATTATGATCCTGTTCAGAGGTAAACACGTGCTGTAGAAGATTTATGTCAGTAAACTAAGAAATTGTCTAAAAGTACTGTATGTACTCACTTATAAGTCATTAAACTGCAAGCAATATCCAGATCTGCCACAGGATAATGTACCTGTTGGTCAGGGTTTATTTTGTTTGTTCTACTGATTGCTACTAATAGACCACACAGACCCAAATCTTCTTGTGCATTATGCGATGGCAGATCAGGGTCTGTGCAGTTAGCATTTGGACTCATCTTTTAAGCAAGTATATATGGTAAGCAATAAGTTATTGTTCCAAAAGTTTTAATGAAGTTTCTTAGGAGTTTTCTACATCATAAGTAGACATAATTCAAGTGAAAATCATATATGTAAATTTATTTGCTGATGGGGAGAGGGGTGAGTGCTAGGGTCAGCAATGAGAAACAAGGACAGTTGGCCAATGAGAAACACAAATTTTTTTTTGTTTGCCAAATCTAGTTAAAGTTTGGTGGTTTATATTCTAGCACTATATGATACACAGAGAGAGCCTATTATCTAGTTAAGTTTGGTTTTTTATAGTCTAGCAATTAATGATACACAGTGAGAGCCTATTAGTTAAGTTTGGTGTATTATAGTCTAGCAATATATGATACACAGTGACAGCCTATTAGTTAAGTTGGGTGTTTTATAGTCTAGTAATATATGATACACAGTGAGAGCCTATTAGTAAAGTTGGGTGTTTTATAGTCTTGCAATATATGATACACAGTGAGAGCCTATTATCTAGTAAAGTTGGGTGTTTTATAGTCTTGCAATATATGATACACAGTGAGAGCCTATTAGTTAAGTTGGGTGTTTTATAGTCTAGCAATATATGACACATAGTGAGAGCCTATTAGTTAAGTTGGGTGTTTTATAGTCTAGCAATATATGATACATAGTGAGAGCCTATTAGTTAAGTTGGGTGTTTTATAGTCTAGTAATATATGATACACAGTGAGAGCCTATTAGTAAAGTTGGGTGTTTTATAGTCTTGCAATATATGATACACAGTGAGAGCCTAGCCTATTAGTTAAGTTGGGTGTTTTATAGTCTAGTAATATATGATACACAGTGAGAGCCTATTAGTAAAGTTGGGTGTTTTATAGTCTTGCAATATATGATACACAGTGAGAGCCTATTATCTAGTTAAGTTGGGTGTTTTATAGTCTTGCAATATATGATACACAGTGAGAGCCTATTAGTTAAGTTGGGTGTTTTATAGTCTAGCAATATATGATACATAGTGAGAGCCTATTAGTTAAGTTGGGTGTTTTATAGTCTAGCAATATATGATACATAGTGAGAGCCTATTAGTTAAGTTGGGTGTTTTATAGTCTTGCAATATATGATACACAGTGAGAGCCTATTATCTAGTTAAGTTGGGTGTGATATGGTTGAGTACAGTGTCATGCCCAGCAACATACCACAGTAGCTAATACTGGGTGATACAGTGGTAAGATTTGAACCTACACCCTTCTGGTCAAGAATCCAGTATTGTAACCACTGAACCAGCACAGGTGTGGACATATTGAAGGATATATTTTTTCCTAATAATTTTAAAATAAGAGGGGGATACTCTTTAGTCCACTGATAAAAACAATCAGAATTTTTGCTGATGTAGTTTAATTTTAAGCTTTCTTTGGGATAGTTAAGGAATTGGCATTGGAGTGATCTTGTATTGAGGAATTGGTGTTGGAGTGATCTTGTATTGAGGAATTGGCATTGGAGTAGTCTTGTATTGAGGAATTGGCATTGCAGTGATCTTGTATTGAGGATTTGGCATTGGAGTGATCTTGTATTGAGGATTTGGCATTGGAGTGATCTTGTGTTTAGGTCACTTACTTGGGGGTGGGGGGCAGAGGGTATTTTGTTCAGAATAAGAAGGGTGGCCTTCAATCCGTATATTTACTGTAGGTAAGTAATTAAAGGTAGCCATAGTTTTTGCTGGATTTGCCTTGGTAATGGCAGATTCAGAATCCAGAGGGGTCACAAGCTGGTGTCAGTCAAAACACTTTTGCTATTAATAACTGTACAGTACATTAAACATTCTGGACCCTGATTTGGAGATAATGATTTTGTTCCAAAATTCACCTGTGTTAGGAACTGATTTTTATCATATGGGGTTTTAAATTTAGGGGACGTGGCAGTGGGTCTTCGTAGATGTGAACAATTAGGTTAATCAGTGACTGAATACAGTAGACCCTCACTATCAGTAACCTCTGTAAGGCAGTCCCTTTTTATAAGATGGGTGTTGTCATGGATCCCATTTCATTATTTAATAGTAGTACCTCAATATGAGTCAGCCTCACCTATAAGTCAGTTTACTTTTATGTCTCCCGTGAATAGTTACAGTGATGGAGTATTTTTATTTGTGTTTTACTATATAGCTTTCAGTGACTTGGTGTTTTATTGTACAGTATTAAGTGGTTTGGTGTTTTACTGTACAATTTTTAGTAAATTGGTATTTTACTTTACTGTGTTAGGTGAATTGGTATTTACTGTACAGTATTCTTTGAATTTGTGTTTAACTGCACTGTTTTCAGTGATATTGATGTTTTACTGTAGTTTTTAGTGAAATGGTATTTTACTGTACAGTGTTAAGTGAAGCATTGAAAGTGGTCATTGTAGGCAATATGACCCATCTGTTCTCAGAATCAAACTTTCTAGAATAAAATCATGGATAAACCGTTCTCTAGTTCTGATTCCTTTGAATATTGGCAGCACTTTAGTGCTTAATTTGCTGGACTTGCAAAAGAAATGGCATGGGTTAAAATCCCACCATTGGATTTGCTTGGACAAGGCACTTATTTTAATCCAACTTTGCCTCAGCACTAAATAACCTACTTGTGTTTCTGTGACAGTAAAACACCAAACCAAAGCAAACTTTGACCAAGGTCTTCAGACATGTTGTCATCATAATCATATAGTCCTTACATGCGTCCATATACTACCATATATACTCACAAGTTAGTTCTAATAGAAACAACATAGATCCAGATCTGCTGTTGTATTATGGCCCATCATAGGTCTGTACAGTCTTCCATACACTGTATGTAGTACAACATATACTCACTGGTTAGTTCTAACTACCAACAGCATAGATTTAGGTCTGCTGTTGTATTATGGCCCATTATAGGTCTGTACAGTCTTCCATACACTGTATGTAGTACAACATATACTCACTGGTTAGTTTTAACTACCAACAGCATAGATTTAGGTCTGCTGTTGTATTATGGCCCATCGTAGGTCGGTACAGTCTTCCATACACTGTATGTAGTACAACATACACTCACTGGTTAGTTCTAGCTACCAACAGCATAGATTTAGATCTGCTGTTGTATTATGGCCCATCATAGGTCTGTACAGTCTTCCATACACTGTATGTAGTACAACATATACTCACTGGTTAGTTCTAACTACCAACAGCATAGATATAGGTCTGCTGCTGTATTATGGCCCATCATAGCTGTGTCTGTACAGTACTGTTAGGATTAATCAGTAAAACAAACAAGAGAGACACTGACATGCTGGCACATTATGCAATGATAGATCAGGGTCAGAGTGTGTTTACAGTCAGATCTGACTTAATGCCTAGGTATGGTGTGCTGTCATAGTGAATATATTTAGCAGAATATTTGAAGCCATGCCAGCTTTTTCTTTGTGCTGTTTAACAGAGACCTGTTTACTTAACTGATTGTCCCAATGCTGTAGTGCCCATGTGTTTTATAATTTGCTCAGTATGTCAGGAAGGTCAGTATTTCTTTCTCTCGTTGATTTATGACTTAATTTCCCTTACATAAGTGTATGGGACTGCCATGCAATAAGGCTGTGGGAGAGCATTATCGAAATTGATGATCATAATGAAAATAAAAAGCAAACAAACATGCACATTTTCTCATTTTATGTTTATCCTTTGAAATCGGCATTTGTATTATGAATTTCATTCAGTTTCATTTTAGACCAAACTATTGTCAGAATGAGATTTGCACAGTGAGCATGAAAATGGCTTTAGGCATGTATTATATTATGTAAGAATTTGGACACAGAATGAGTTGTTGTTTGTTTTATATAAACAGTACTCTTTCACTATTAGGCCATTCATAATAACATCAGTTCATGTGATAAGGCCAGTATGATCATAGATCCCATTTCATTAAGTGATAGTAAAATTATATTTACCATTTAATTTCATTATAAGATAGTCTTTGTTCAAGGTATAATACTCTGTGATTACCATGGATGGCGTTATAATGACAGACTACTGTATCTAGTGCTTCATTATAAGGCAGCCACACTGTAAGGCATTATACAACATAGTTCCGATGGACAGCATTATAATGAGGGGTATTGTAAAGTGAAACTTGGCAAAAATGTATAGTGAGACAACATTATAATGAGGCAGTATTAAAATAGCATTATAATGAGTAATAAAATGTGAAATTTGGCAAAGATGTATATTGAGACAGCATTATAATGAGTAATAAAATGTGAAACTTGGCAAAAATGTATAGTGAGACAACATTATAATGAGTAATAAAATGTGAATCTTGGCAAAAATGTATAGTGAGACAACATTATAATGAGTAATAAAATGTGAAACTTGGCAAAAATGTATAGTGAGACATTATAATGAGGGAGTATTAAAATAGCATTATAATGAGTAATAAAATGTGAAACTTGGCAATGTGTTTAGTGAGACAGCATTATAATGAATAATGCATAGTGAAACTGCATTATAATGAAGTGCGTTACGTTATTTTAATATTTTATAATAAAATGGAATCATTGATGATACCTGCCTTATAACCAATGTGTTTAAATGAATGGTGATATAATGAGGAAGTACTGTATGTATAGAGTTCAATGGCAAATCAATACCATGTAGCATATATAATGCTAAGTAAAAGTTAGGTTCAAAAGTACAAAGAATTGCTAAAATCTCGAGGAAGACAAACCAACCCCATCAAAAAGCAAACATGCATTCAAGAAAATGAAAAAAGATAATGATAATACTAATTCCCCACTGTAAGAAAACAAACAAAGGCCTAAAAGGAGCAAAATGATAAAAAGATAGGGCTAGAATTCTTTACATAAACCTGGCAGTATTATATTATTATCCTTATAGAATGAAACCTGCCTTCAAAGGACACTTGGGGGACCACACTACTGTTGTTTGCAGATGCAGCTACCTTGTAGATGTATTTTACAGTTAAAATGAAATGAAAAGAAATTAATATTCTTCATAATGAACAGATGGCCTTTATATCAAGTTGTCTGCTAAGGCAGGTTTCCATTGAACCAGAATGAAACCTAAAAGATTATGCCTATTTCAGGCATTTTTAATGGAAAATAATAAAATGTTACAGCTAAATTGCGATATTGTTCCGTTATGCTTTACTGACAGCAGCAAATGCATGAAAATTTGAGTGAAATTTGTTGGTGGTTCTGTCAATGTTAACAAACAGGTTTACGCGGATGTTCAACATTTTCATGTAGCTATTAGCTGCATAGAAATTGTAGATCAATATTCCTGCATGTAGTACTGTATAAACATGGTATATTGCAGTTAGAGTAAACAAACTTACATGTGACCCAATGCAAAGTATAAATCAGTTAAAATAGTTTCTGGTTAAAGCAGTATTATAATGCTTGGAAGGTTATATGTATATAGGATATAAAGTATTTGGTGATTTCAAAGGTTTTTGAAACATTTTTAATAATGCATGTACCTTATAGCATACAATGGTAATACGCAAGACCACATTACTCAGTGATGTGTTAAATGACATAGCAGAGTGTTAGACTAATTTGTCAAAGAAAACAAATTGGACCTTGAAAATTTTTAAATGAACCCATTGTCCAGTAAGACAAGTTACTGGAGACTTATAAGTAATTTTAGTTGTTCTACTCTTTTACATGATACAAATTAATGAGGACATTTGTTTCTTGAAAACAAATTGTTTGTTTAGATGAAAAGACAAGAAACACAACCTCCCTGCTTGCTGTTGAAAATAATGGTTTTGATGGTATTACCACAGCATGAATCCCTTCAAGTATATTTTGTATTTTGTGTGCTAAGACAAAAGCAGATTATAGGGTAGTCTGCCATTAACTAAAATATTCGACATCATTTTTTATTGTCTTTATTCAGGAATCAGTTTCAAACTGCATATGTCCAATTGGACAGGCTATTAGGTCTGTTCTGTTACTGGAATTTTATGCGGGATGCTCCATTTGAAAAAAGGTGAGGGGAATTTTATGAATATAGGAAGGATTCAAAGGTAGGGCTTGAAAAAAGTTGTTGCACATTTGGTTGACTTTTAGTCGCAATTTCTGAAAAATTGGCATGAATCGCATTCTTGTGTTGTAGAATAAGTCATTACTTTGTGACACTTCCTTGCTTGCCACTTATAAATATACAAGTGGTTGAGTGGAATTTTTTATGTCTGTTGAGTGAGTGATAATTATTATATAAAATTTACATGTATATGTGCATTATTGAATGTTCTTAATGACACTGGACATGACTTTTTTGCCCTTATCCTTTTAAATTCTCAGCTACTAATGATCTTTATATCAGTGATGCCTTTAAAAAAACAAAATCTTGAAAACGGTATATTGTGTGCAAATTTTATACAAATTTAGAAACACTGGGTAGCAAAACATCATGCACAAAAACTAATTACTCTGTGGGCTCTCTACTGTTTTATGGGTCAAGTATAATTTTGATATCTGTGGTAGGATAGTAAATCAGCACTCAGACATTTGTAATTTGGTACATGTGTATTGTTATAAATGTCCACCACATGATTTGGTTTACAAGACACAGATGTCAACTTAATGTAAATAATTCCTGTATACTTGTGTCATTTGTACTGAAAAGTATTTCAATCACTACCGTAGAATATGGGTGTAATTGAGATCTCTCTTTGTTCTTGCCAATGCTTTTGGTGGGGTCTTGGACAACAGTGCAATTCAGTGTGTGCAGTCACTGTATAAATTCTTAGTTACTTCTTTACAAGTTGTCCTTCCCTTACCATTTTGTAGTATTATCCCCATCATAGTGACTAATTTCATATTGATACTCATGTATTTACCCACTGTTTAACATGTAACTTATTACAAATGGTGGAAACCCATATCTTCCATATCATACTGTGCCAGATGATTGGCAGGCTGTTACAGCCTGTTTATACTGTGTCTATCAGTTGATACAAATGGCTGTTGGACCCCAATTTTCTGGAGCAGATTATTTAATAACAGATCTGAGTGTACACTGTTCAGTGTTGGCAGCATGTTGTGCATGGCTATATTCAGTTTGCATGTTTGTGTTTTTTGTTTGTCAAGTCATTGTATTTTACTGCACCATAAAATCTTTTAATCTAATCATCATGATTATGAATAATTTATTCATGTAATTGACAAACCTGTTGAAAACTAATTGAATATAATGTTATCTTTTCTCAGACAGGATTTTTCAGCTGGACTTTTCATGGAAATAGTTCTGTTGTCAAATGCATGTATCAGTAATAATAATAATAATAATGCAGTACATCCTTTCCATAAAGCTTCAGTTTACTACTGGCTTTATACAACTGCCTCTGTTATAGCACAGTTATGTTCATACAGTAAAACCTGTTATGAGAGACCGCCCTTTCTGCCAACAAAAAGTGGTCTCTCAAGACAGGTGGTCTCTCATTATAGGTTTGTACAAAAAGACCAGTTTCCAAGGTCCAGTTTCAGAACAATTTCAAGAAAAATAACCACAATCACTGTACATAAATTCTATTCTTTATTAATAGTTCTTGCTAAAATATTGTATGTATTCATCTAAAAAAAACATTATATAGCAGTAAAGATATACTTCTATCGTTAAACATGAAATCACATTTACATTTGAAGATCACATATTTTAGCATATGAAATCGTTTCTGAATTACTCATTTTCTTTTATAACAACCTAAATTTGTTTTACTGACGTTTAAACCGTTTTTTTTGCGAGTGGTCTGCTCTTTTTCACTTCTTTCAGTTAAAATAATTTTCTCCAGCCTTACAGTTTGTCTCTTTTTAGTTGGAGGTTCGTCCATTGTTATTAAGGTTCTAGGTGTTAAAATTATTAGTGCTCAGTTGTAATATCGAACATAAAGATGGTTTTGACTGGGCTGTGGGAAAATATGAAAAATCTATACATGTGCATTGTATATCTAACAATTAATGAAATGAAAAGAAACAATTATCTCATCCAGAAACAGGACCATTTGCTCAGAGACAAAAGTCAATGGCTTCATTCAAAGATGACATACAGGGATTAACTCTATAAGCAAAGTGTGTAACCCAGTCGCACCAACTTGAATAGACAATAGCTTTGTGATTGGAATGTAATCACTTAACATTAGGGGAAAAAACAACAAACATCACAAGTCATGAACACTATCAATCGAATCCCGCAAATGATTCTCTCCTGCTGGTTTAATAGACAATGACCTTATTCACCCCCGGCAATATGGATTAACTCAAGACAAACAATATATGTGACCACTACGTCAGCTTTGGCGCTACAACAGCAATTCGTGACATGTACATTAACCTGGTTTACAAACTGTAGCATCAATCACTGATAGCAACAATCCATTTTTTTTTTTTTCTTATTCCATTTATGTTTGTTTTTTATCAGAATAATCGATACTAATCAAGCGGTCATTGTAACAATTGATCACATATAGGTCAGTGGTGTCTGTCTGTTCTTGTGATATGGCCATTCATGGGATGCCGGGTTCTACGAAAGCCGGGAAGAGGCTAAGTGTGGGAATAATTAGTCTGGTTCCCTGCTTTGTAATGCTCCCTGCATTCCTCACCTCTATACAAATAACGGAGAACAACACAGGGAGCATACGAAGCAGGGAACCAGACTAGGAAATAATCTACATATACTTTAGTCTGGTTTACGACAGAAACTATAAAACAATATAAGCATAGCTAAAAAAATTCAGACATCGGTAGCCAGCCTATTTTTTAATTTTTTTTTTTTTTATTTAGAACAGTATGAGTGGTCGTTCTTACATGGATTAAATAAAGGTCAGTGGAGTTTATCCTCGTTTTTGCGATGCGGTCGTTCATAGCAGTGTCAAAATGCATATTTTGCGAAGACATGGCAGTCACTGGTCGTGTTCAGCAGGTGGTTGCTCATAACAGAGCGTTTATATAATAAAATCGATCTGTGCATTACAGTTGTAGTCGGAAATGACAGGTGGTCGCTCATAGCAGAGGTCGCTCATAGCAGTTTTTACTGTACTACAGTCTGTACTTGTTTATAAGTCTCAGTCAAACTGCAAAAAACAAAGATCCTGATCTGCAGTAGCATAATGCGCCAGCAGAACTGGGTCTATATTGTTTGTTCTACAGATTGCTGCAATCAAACTCCACATACCCAGGTCTGCCTGCGCAATATACGATGGCAGATCTGGGTCTGTGCAGATTGCAGTTGGACTCAGCTTATAAGCAAGTTAATACGGTACTTGTTTAGTTGCCAATTTTCAGCTTGCCTCTGTAGAGAGAGAGCTGTTATGTTACTGTCTGTCTCAGCATCCCCACATATCAAATTATATTCAGTCTTGCTGTACCTCAATTATTCATTCTTTCCTGTTCCTAAGCAACAGTTTGATGTTGGTTTCAGTGCACCTACCCCCCAAGGGGATTAAGTTTTGGGGTTTATCTCATGTGTACATATTGCTATGCCAGGAATAAAATTAAATTTGGTGAGGGGTTGCTTTCTCTGAGTACTACATCATTACCTCAAAAGTAGGTCAGTATGATGCATATTTTATGTTTCACTGATGGGATTAAATTTTGAGTTTTAAGTTTATTTCTGAAATTCTGTTTATGCTAGAATCATTTAACTAGATGGTTGTATGCAACTTTGTTGTACCATACCCTTACAACTAAAGAAGGTCTTTATGAGTTACATTTCGTAAGTCAAGTTTTTGCATTTAACTCATTACCACATAGGTTTCTAGTCCTTCGTATGCATACTGTGACACCCAGAATTATGAATTAGGTAAGGGATTGCATCATAATGTAGTACTACAGCCTGGTCTGAAATGTGGGTCACTGTGACTATATTTCATATGTCACTGACTTTTTGTTAACATTTGTGTTTTGATTGTTCATGCAAGAAACATTAAACTAGATTATTGTAAACATCTCTGATAGTCCTGTATCACAAAAAGGAAGGCTACTGTGACCCGCATTTCACAGTTTACTGATCTGGGTTAAGTTTCTGCATTTTCCTCTTGAACACGGATTTTTGCATATTGTCGTATGTAGATACTGCCCTATCTAGAATCATGATACTTAGAGAGGGCATATATCTTCATAAGCATTACTCTCTCATTGTAGAAGTGGTAATTTATAATGGCCCATATTTGACACTTTACTGACTAACAGTGTGTTTAACTAATGAATATATAGATTATTCCATGCTGGATATATCCTAGCATACTACACAAGCGTGAATGCCTGCCCCATATGGCAGCCCTGACTATGGGGTTGTTTTAAGCTTCCTTTAAAACATCTAATGATGTTGGTAAAAAAAATGTCATTAATTGTTAATGTGCTGTTATCACTGCAGATATCAACTATTTTGTGTATGTGCCAGTGGTGTAGTAGCACAGAATGGATGCAGTAATGTCATTTGTTTGCCAGGACAATTACTCTTATAATGTGCAGATCAGGATGTGTGTTGTTTGTTCTACTGATAACCTGTAACAAGCTGCATAGGTCCAGATCTGCCAGCACATTACAGATGGCAGATCATCGTCTGTGCAGTTTGCAGTTGGACTTGACTTAAAAGTGATTATGTACTTGGTATTTACCTGACCATCTAACATACTGTAATGGGAAGGGATGCAAACTCTCACCATCAGGAATCAAATGGAGTTCTTCTGTTTAATAGTTATGTGCATGCACCACTAGACAAAATGTCAAAGACCATCTTGGCTAGCTTGTATGGGGCATTGTATACTGAGTACACTGCACTTCTTCCTTATTACTTTGACATTCATTCTTAAATGTTGCCAAGATTCACCTCTCAGAGCAGACAAAATATATCCTTTTCTGGGCTGTGAGCTCCTGAGAGTTGAGGCGCTCCCAATTATAACAGGTCAGGATACAGAGCTTAACCATTGTCAGGAATTGAACTTGGTATTGCATAAGTAGCATGATGTTATTTCAGTAAAAACCTACTAGATATATCACAAATGGATTATGACACATTAGCTTGTCCAGCTGAGATGGACATATCAAGTTAACAGAATCTAAGAATGTGATTCAACCTGTTACATGAATTTCCTTTTTATCTTTGAAAAAAATCCTCATGAAAGTGATGATTTTGCACAGCTATTTTGCCGAAGGAAAGTCATATCTGAAAGAACATGCATTGGAGGTAACAGAACTGTATATATAACACCCAAACTGTGATGTGTAAATTCTGATGACTTTTTTTATGGCAATTTTAGGAACACCACATCTTTACATTTAAAGTGATTTAGATTTCATCAAATACCAGAATTTAACAGCCACACTAGTCAAATGAAAGTGTGAAAGTTAGATCTGTTCTGTTCAGGTGATCACCTGAAAAGGTTATCAGTTGTTCTAGCAGCATCAGGCAGTAGTAATCGTCCTCAAGGGAAGTTATCACAGTTACGTCAGCAAAGAGATGATCTGATTAGGTGAAAGGAATTTTATTTTTTTAATGATGGTCCAGACTGGCAATTAAGTCATGATGACAAATAATTAAGGCATGGTGACACTGTCAAGGATTGGTGGCAACACCAAGGCATGGAGGCCAAGTCAGGGCATGGTGACAAGAACTGACATGACCTTTAAGGCTTGCTGGTGCCTGGTTCTTGGTTATTGCCAGTGGAAATTCCAGTGGCATAAATCACTGGTGGGACACAACATTCTACAGACTGTTTGGTTTTGTGTATTTCATGGCAAAGCAAGTTATATCATGTCCAGAGCAAGATGAGTGCCTAGCCAAAGAACAAATTAGCTGATCCAGGCTGTTTCAGGGGTGGGAGTTGAACCCTGACACTTCCAGTCTCGAGACTGATGCCTTAACCATTGAGCCACCATGACTCCACATTCTGCAGGACCTTTAATGTTTCTTGTCATCTTAGAGAACCAGTCAGTCTCTGTATGCCATCACCTGAGGGAATAACAAGTTTGTTACATACAAATGATATCTAAACAATACCAGAAATGATTCAGCAGTTTTTGTGAAGTTGTTATTGTCACAGTAACTATTGCAGTGGACAGAAAAACTACAGCTTTGAAGCATATGATGTGGCAAGGATGAGGTGGCTTCAGATTCTTATCAATGGAAAGTACAATGGTCTATTGTTTATTGTTTAATTGTATGCAAGTATCACAGGAAATAATTTACTTATTGTTTCTTAGCAATATACAAGTACCGTATATACTCGCTTATAAGTTTGGTCAAACTAAAAAAAATAAAGATCCTGATCTGCCATGCATAATGCACATGTTGATCAGGGTCTGTGATATTTATTTTACTGATTACTCCAAACAAACTGCATAAACCCAGATCTGCCGGTGCATTATGTGACAGCAGATCTGGGTATGTGCAGTTTGCAGTTGAACTCGTCTTATATCTTATTTTCATAATTTTCCACAAAAACAATGTTCAGGAATTAATTAGCTGGCATTTCATTTCTAAATATGTGGGTGGGATCTGCATTTTCTATATACCATTATTCAGTTTTTCCAGAATTTACTTTGATCAGACTTATAATATGTATTTACTTATATCATAAATCAATTTGATTATCCATGTACAAATAAGCCAGACAATATCTATGTTCAAGAAAGTCAGCCACCATGGTGTTCATGGTGTGAAAACTGTAAAAATGGTAACTCAGTTCTCTTTGATCCAGTTACAAGCTGTGGTTATTTTGCTATGAAATGTGCTTGGAAAATATGTGGGTAGTTACAGTTATTGGTAAAGGACTGTGTGACACTGGCTTATAAGTTGAAATGTTCAAATATTGACTTTGATTCAGCAAGAAATAGCAGATTAAGTTCTATGATACATTGTCATCGTCAGTCAACAATTCAGTGTAGAAAACAGTCAGGTTATAGTAAGATTTTCAGTGTACTGTACCTTATAAGTTGATAATTTTTAGTTTTTCTGCCTTACAAGTTAACCCCCCAACCTCATGTCTAAATTTTTGGGGGATTGTATGTAATGTCAGCATTAAAATGAATTGTGATTCAAAGGTCAAAATTATTGAAATTTACATTTTACTTTCTAGTATGAGTTATGCAGATCTATATAATTCTATATAGTGAAATTTAGCAGTCAAGATGCAGTCTGTAAGGGCAATTTTCTTGGTGCTTGATAAATTAAAAGGTCAAAGTTCAGGATCATTAGAGGTAAAATTATCATTATTGGTTCTCAATTAGTATTTTATTCATCAGTTTTCAGTCATCAAAGACTGTAATGCTTGCCTTGTTACATGAGTGATAGTAATGAATTGTGTAAACTTTAAATATATATTTTTTGTATTTACTTTGTTATTGAGTCAAAGTGCCCTCCGGTGTAAGAATGATAGAAAGAGGCCCAGTTGTCAAGAACAGCATGAATGAGATAGTCCTAAGATTTATTTTCTTGCAGTTTTTTTCAGGCTTAGGGTTAACCATCATTTATATGCACAATATAGGGTTAGAAATACTATGGTCCAGTGCCTGTGATGGTAGGATTTAGGATTCAGTTTTATCAGTTTTTTAATTATACAGTTAAACTGAGCAAACTTTATAATTCAGCATTTTATTCAGCACATTTCATCACTCAGCTTAACACTATACAAGTTTTGTATAGATATAGAATTTGGTTAAAAAATTAAAAAAGGAGCAGAAAGTACGTTCATTCAGTTTTATTGTGCATATGAATTATTTCATATTGATCATTTAGATTATGTCAGAATGACTTTTCACAGAATAATATACATACAACATCAGCTTTTGAATGGACTGTAAATTAACATAACTTGTCCGTGATAAACTTTAGCTTGATAATAAGTTCTCTCACCACACTGCCCTATTTTTTTATTTCTTTTTTCCTGCACAAGGCTGGCCTCCTGGGGTTTATCACAAGAGATAAACCATGAAGGTAGACAGACATTCAGGCAGATTAATACTTTTTAAGCTGACCATATTAAACTTAAATATTCTTGTCAAAATCTCAAATACCTTGACTGCAGAAACTCTGCTATGCTTCTGTAGAATTAAAAACAGGTAAACTCTTTAAGGCAAATTTAACGATCACATGTAGTTCCCTTTTATTAATCATCACTGAATTACTGTTTTTAAACTCTTAAGCGGGTTCATATCTAACCTGTTTCTTTCATTTGACACAAATATGTATAATTCATGTTTGTATGAATTTGCTGACTTTTCATATGATTGGGACAATTGCAAAAGTTAATTAGTGACTTTCATATTTCCATAAATCATCTGCTTGATTAGATTTAATAAGGCAATCTCTTAAAAAGGGGGAATATATTGTAGGATTTAATTTACTAGCTTAGAAATAAACATGTCAGTTTTCAGTGTGATAAAAGATATAAACATGCCTCATCCAGGAGGGTACACAATTATGATTCTTTCTCACATGTAACAACAGATGCATGTAGTTTCTATGACTTGATTAGAACTACTTTTCATTAAAATATTTGGTGCCCATCACAGGGTGAAAGTTTTTGACATACTAGTCCAGTAAGGATGATGCTTGAAAAATGATCTCGAAAGTAAAAGTTTGTTTCTTTTTTTTTTTTTTTCCTGTGTGAAAATGGGACTACTTATATCAATTTCATTCACGTTAGCAATACATTTTAATTGTCTGGGCTAGCTGGGCTAGGGAATTGTTTTCTCCTTCACCATGCATTTTGTTTGGGTAATATTTGTCATACTGATTCTATCAACAATTGAATCACCTCTGATGGATTATAATCTGCATAGAAAGGACACTTAAGTGGCTACACAGTTTTGTCATTTATGGAGAGTGTGTGTGTGTGTGTATGTATGTGTGTGTGTGTGTGTGTGATTTGCAGCAGTCAGTCATTTATGGTAAGGTGTCCTTACAGAGGTGAAACATTGTATTGAACTTTAAATGAGGGGCTCATAAATTTTGTTCCTTTTGAACTGTGTCTCACAAGATGTCACTTAATGTGTCCTGAGAAATAAGCATAATCACATAAAATACATATGTATATAAAGACTTGTGTTTATTCTAGTGTGCCAAAATTATGTCCTTGCCTTTAATTTCTGTTATAGCAACTTTGAAACCTGGTAGGATTGACTTTAATTAAAGGGCAGCTGCATTCTCTCATATTTGGATGGAACTTAAAACTGTAATTGGTATGGGTGGGAGTTTTGAGTTTTCTTATTGTAATACCTTTAAGCAAGCTGAATTCGAGTCCAGGCTCGGCTAACGTGGGTACGTGAGAAAGCCTGCCAGTAGCTTCTCGTGGGTCGGTGGTTCTTCCCGGGGTTTTCCAGGGTTCTTCCTCCACCATTAATACTGGCCGCCATGTATAGCCTATCTTGTGCTGAAAAAATGGCGTTAAACCCTACAACAACAACAACAAGCTGAACTATTTAGGTTTTGCATCTCCAGTTGTATTTGATCCTACTATTACATGTCAGTTTAGAATCAGAAAAGGTAAAAAAAAAATTAGTGCTTTAGGGAACACAGATGCTTTGTGACAGCACTACAAATAAACTGAAAGGAAAATTTAATAAAGTTGTGACAGATGGATATATACATGAACAATGGTAGTACTATATCAGCAACTGTCATGCTGTGGCATATAAAATACAGAGCATCTGTGATGATCATGCTGCAGTATGTTTGGCCAACAAATATAATACTTTACCATATACCTATACTCATTTATACAACAAGTCCAACCACAAACTGCAGACCCAGATCTGCTGTTGCATAATGGACTGGCAGATCTGGATCTGTGAAGTTTGTTTTGGAGTAATCAGTATAACAAACAGCATAGACTCTGATCTGCCAGCACATTATGCAATGACAAATCAGGGTCTATGTTGTTCTGAAGTTTGACTTGCAAGCAAGTATATACAATATCCTGTAACTGTAGTGATCTTTCACTATTAAACTGTTATGGGCAGCCATGAAAATGTACTATATTATCATCAGAGAATCCCTGCACAACATCATAATTAAGTATGTGCAAAACTGGTCAGATCACTATGGCAGCTAAGGAACGAGACAAATAAAGTATGTGCTTGCAATTGCTGAAGTTAAATGGCATTAAAGATTAGACAGGACTGCCTGTATGGATAACTCAGATCAGGATGGATCAGATTTGTCTTATTTGTTTATGTTTGATTATTGTTATGTACTGTGCATATTTCTTGCTTGGTGAGATTTTCTGCAAGCCTTTAGGTATGTTTAGTTCCAAACCATCTTTTCCCTTTTCTTTCCTTTTTTACAAATAGGATTGCTATTATTTATTACAAAATATTCTGAAGCAGTGTCATTAAATAATGATGAGATTGATGAATATAAATTGTGGATTATATACCGTTATGTCCTTCCTGAGTTTTCTTTGCTATTCTTCTAGTTTACCAGTATCAATATTTTTAATTAAATCCACCTATTTACTATTTTGCTATCTTGATTTTTATTATTATGTATTATTGGCAACAGGTAAAATTTACACAGCTTTGTGGTAGAAACTAAAATTAGTAATTAACTAGGAGTGACCAACTGTAAAAAGTGGGTCAAGTTCATGTATGCACTTTAATTTATTATCATACTTAAGGGTGTTGCTAGAAACAAGTGTCAATAACACATGTATTTTGCAAAGTTGTAGAACCAACACTCCTATCATCAAGACGTGTTCCATTTAATATAATAAGATTATCTGTACATGTCTATCAGTATTTTCACTGTGGTATTAATTTCCTGATTTAGTGTTACTAGTTTCCTAGGCAGTTTATACTCATAGAGAATTTTCTCAGTATCATTGAGAAAAAAAAATTCATGTAATTAGCACCAAATTTAAAGTGTCTGAGAAGGAACTCATCTTTTTTTAAATAAATGATGTTACAAGTTCTGGTATTAAAATCTCCCATTAAAAACAAGTATTTATTCAGAGTGCACATGTTACTAATTTAGGATTCAACTTATCAATTTCATCTTTGGCATGAAGCCTTGAATCTGATGGAGGAACATTGATGACTCCAGAATAAATGTCATCATCAGTTTCAGAACCTGTTTTATTGACTTTGAACCAAAGTCAGATTGAATGATAGTTACAAAAAGAAGAGATATAATCCTTTTGATGACATCGCAGTTAGCCATCAAATACATGTATGGGGTAAGCCTAAGGTCTTTCTGTCAAGAAGTGCCACAGCAGTTATCAGTATCAGGTTTCTAACTTGCAGTAAATGGCATGAGAATTTGGAAAACATGACAATATGGTGGAAGACAAAGACAAATCTGGGTAAATTGGCTAGCATCGTGACAGATCTGCATGACTGGGTCATTTATTTTTGAACGCTGATACAGCACATTTAGTTATGGTATGGTCTTTGGGAGAAGGGGGCCATCCTTCATTAAGGGTTAGTAAATCATATTCTGTATATAAGTGAAGTAGGTGTGGGTATGTGTTATAGTGTATGTATGGAAGTATGAGAGAGAATAGGCAAACACAGATAGGGAGACAGAGATATGACAGGAACAGAAGAGAGACATACAGGACAGGACATACTTAAGAGGAAAGACAGAGTTAGCAGATACAAGATATGAGATAGGAACATTATAGAGGAACTTAATAGAAGAAGGATAGAGATGTACATTATGTAGGGTGACATAGTAGTTTTATATATACATACATATATATATATATATATATATATATATATATATATATATATATATATATATATATATATAATGGAGAGATAGATACAGTATTATTAGAGTGGACAACCATATTAGGACACCATATAGCTAAACTGTAGTGCAGAATTTGGAGAGGTGGACAGAACTTTAGCATATGTGTATATTTAAACAGCAGTTTGTCAGAATGACTTAGTGTTTTAATTATATACCACTAAGGTCTCCCCTCTCCTCGAAGCTAGAAGAAAAAAAGCACAGCAGGTAAGACATGGTAGAGAACCATCGGTTGTAATGACATCAAGGGGATGACTGCTATACTGGGGTAGATTCTTTTATTTTTTTGGAGGGTGCTCTCCCTAGTTGATCTTTTCAGACCATTTTTTAGGGAGGCCCTCCTGCCCTACATGTAAAGATTGTGCTATTGTGTATATTTGTTCTATTATAATAAAGTTTGTCTAAAGTGTTATATATTGTAAAGTTCTATTCATTTCTATTTCTCTAATAATTGTCTAGTATGTATGTGTACATGTATATTATTTTTTTTTTTTTTTTTTTTTTTTTTTTTTTTTTTTTTTTTTTTTTTTTTTTTTTTTTTTTTTTTTTTTTTTTTTTTTTTTTTTTTTTTTTATAAGTAATCTTCCGAATATGTTCTGTATTGTATAATTTAATTTTTTTTAATTTTTTTATTATCTTTTTGAGGTAAATATAGCTCCATTTGTTCCCTAAACCATTCTTCATCTAGAGTTTCATCATCTTCAAGTAGGTAAACCTCCATTTCTTTCCTCTGCAGTTCTTCCATTTCTATCTTTTTCCTCCTTTTGGCTCTTCTTTGTTCTCTCCTAATTTCTTCCTCTCCTGATGCCTCAGCTATTGGGGTTGCCTGTACTTTGGACTGTCGTTTTTTTGACTAGTTTCTTTCTCCTTTGTTTTTTCTGCCCCTAATGTTGCCAAAGTCAATGCCTGTTGTATTTGTGGATTTTGCTTAGTCTTTATAGTTGTCATCGATGCTTCTCCGAATTTTTGTTTAAAAAGTTGTGGTTGTTGTTGCTGTTGTTCCATTACGCTTGGCTGTATATGCAATGGGTTTGTCTCTTGTACTTGTTGTTTTGGCTGTCTTAGTTGTTGCTGTTGTTGTGTAGATGTTTTCTCTTGTAGTTTCTGTAATTGGTTCCCTGGATTTGTTGTTCCCTGCTGTGTCTTGGACTCTATATTTGTTATTGTTCCTATTGGAGTTCTTTGTACTTTTGGCTGTTGTTGTTTTGGATCTTCTGTTTTCTGGCAGGTTTCCTTATTTCTGGATTTTTGTTTGAGATGTTGTGATTGTTGTTGCTGTTGTTCTACGTTCGGCTGTAGATGTTTGGGATTCGTCTCTTGTATTTGTTGTTTTGGATTTTGTAGTTGTTGTTGCTGTTGTTCTTGGTTCTCTGTGTTTTTAGGGCATTTGTGTGGAGCGTGTCCTTTGTTTCCACATTTGTTGCATATTCTATCATATATGCACCCCTTATACCACGATTTCGCTAAAAATCCAAATAGGTAAAATGCTCGTTTCACTTCTCTCAATTTGCTTTTTTCGATTTCGAAAATCCTTATTCCGTTGTAGATATTGGTCAAAGGAATGGTTGCTAGTTTTGATGACATAACTTTGATGTTGAACTTCTCTTCGAACTTCTCTACTGTTGCTTGCAAAGGTACTTCCAGTGGAATACCTGATATATGTAACTCTCCTGTTTGCTTCTTTATTTTCCGCATAATTGGTGTTGGTTCTCTTACTGTTACTATTTGTCCTCTAATTGTCATTTCCCCGTTCGGCAGTATAGGTTGTGTCCCTTTTGGTATTAATATGTATCCCTTGTATCCGTTGGGGTTAATAGAATATATTTGTTTAACGTAATCCGGGTTTAGAACCTTAATTGCTATCATAACATCTGCCGTTCCTGGTACCAAATCTCTTGGTATCTTTGATGTATCCAGTTCCTGCGTCCCTTCTCTGTATAGACATTCAAAAAATGCTCCTTCTGTTGTCTCTATTCTTCTTGTCTTGAAGAATTTCTCCATTTGCCTAACTCCCTTGTTTGCTTTGTGGGCAGCCATTTTCTCCCGTGCTCCTTGTTCCTCTCGTGAGTTATTTTCACCATTCATTTTCCTGTAGAGATCTGCAGTTAGTCAATAGTATTGTTTTGTCTTGTAGTTTGTTTTTAAATCTTTGATTCCAAAATTCCCATTTGGCAGAGTAATATTTTCCTTTAAGTCTGCTTGGTCCTAGCCATTTTGAGTTTTATTTACCAATGACTTTACTTGTC
>JAECUM010017597.1:0-23371 GCA_016617855.1 Megalonaias nervosa
CATTTTCCCGACAATTAGCAGTTACAGAGTTGCTACACACAGCTAAGTGTTGTGCTAGGGATGGAAAACAAAGAAATAGAAACAATTGATGTGAGGACCCATGTTACAAATTAGGTATTACAAAAACTCCTTACAATGGAGGCATTTAATTAATACTTTAAATATAGATACTTCAACTTGCTTTTTCATTAAAACAGAGCTCCCAAATTTTGCTGGTTAAAAACCAAAATAAGATCTAATGTATATTGTTCTACAATAGTAACAGTAAAAAGATGAGAGGAATTTTCGTCGAATCCAAGCAACCTTTCACAGCGCATCCACGAGTCATTTTAATTTTTCTTAATTAAACATCACGCAAATAAAGTTAATTCAAGAAATACAATCCTGCAGCAATAATCGCTGTAACGTTTTGAAGTTAGAAGTCGTCGATCACTGCCGAACGCAATACACATCTGGCAATACACACGCTATTCAAACCAAATCACAACTTATAAAATTCAAATATAAATATTAAAGAAATCCTCCTTATTTGAAATTAACAACATCTGCAGGCGTTTACGAAAATATACTCCCCCCATACCCCGTCCCATAAAACTTCCTACTAATGGCTGTCTGACAGATTCAAAGAGAGATAGTTTAACTGATTTGTGCCCAGGCGATATTAGTGATTGATATATGGATCCCACTCCCTCTCTGAAATGCGTAAGAGAATTAGCGTGGTGTCAGGGCGGGGGAATATACTGATGGATAGAGTAGCAGTTTGATCATGAATCACACGATGGCAGGAGAAATGAGCCTGCAAATTCTTGTTACACGAGTGCTTCATGTAATGTGCAGAAAGATCGGGATTCGAGAGCAACAAATTTACAAACACACAGATTTGGTCATTTTCGAAACAAAATATCAGCTGTGTTGGCGAACCAGGACCACTGGCGACCGGGGCAACCGCTCCCTCCCCCCCCCCCCCAGGTTTTTAGGACGCTACTGCCTATGTGCATATTTTTTATCATTACACAATTTATTTCTAAATGCGTCCTTCCTACTATAAAGTTCCTCTTTGAACCTGGCAGATTTCATTTGCTAACATAATAATAAATATCACGTCGGTAAAACGTTTAACATCCCGAGTTTCAAGTGTCTTCTTAACATGACGCAAGTTGTAATAAAATAAGGCGTCTTGATAAATGAATGAAAACAATTGACCGCGGGTCGGTAAATTGCACAAACTGTTCATGGGGGACTAATCTACGAATGCGGCCTGTCATATCTCACCAACGTCGTAGAATTCAATGAATAATTTACTTTCAAATGAGGCAATTTGAATGCTTCTTTCTACGTTACCATTTCTTTTCAAATGAACAGTTCCTCTAACGGCATAGAAAATTATTAATATTTTCAGTATAGCTGTATCCAACGTTTACTTACTTTTTGTCTGTTTGTTTGTTGTTGCTATAACATCCATATTTTATAATGACGACTAGATTATCAGAGAAATTGAAAGTAAAGATTTTTTCCATGTATCGAACACTCCCCTGTACTCATCCAAGTAATACAGATAGATGGCTTTTAACATCTCGCTCCCTCTCTCAGATGTGAATATATATATATATATATATATATATATATATATATATATATATATATATATATATATATATATATATATATATATATATATATATAATCCGATCTCCGATAATCTGTTAAATTCCCGGTCTTTTTTCTAACCAAATATTGATAATTAATCATAAAATTCTATTTCCTGATCCGGAAATAATTTCTAGACACAAAAGGCAACCTGTTTGAAACGTGGTCTTGTTCGATGAGAATAAAAGTCAACTTAAAGCTTGGGATTAGTTTGTATCTCCATTAATTTTATGTACATGTACTTCCATATGAAACAGCGGTCGTAACAATATTTTTCTCTGTAGTGATAGTTGTAATAATTGTTTGGACGGATTGTAATCATTCAAGGATTTTTTTTTTTAACAAAACTGAAAAAAAATAATTTTTTATTTAATATTTGTAAAAAGAAAACATAAACAAGAGCTAATAATATTCCAGTTGTTTATGTAATGTTTCCTGCTCGTTTATTTTATCAGTCTTCTTTTTATACCGTTCTGAATAACTGATCATGTCGCGTGTGCCATTTGTTAACTCTGTCGAGTTGTTTGTGGTTTACAAAGGAGAGTATTCGTATTTGCATGCAGACGGGACATGCTTTAAGAAATTTACCAAATAAAAATAAACACTGAATTTACAATAAGTATGCATCACATAAGAGAGTTTATGAATTTCCCGTTTTATATTTATGACAGTAACCGGTTATTCTGTTTGAGCCGACTTCGTAAATTGGAACATAAATTTATTTGGGAAAAGCAGCTGTCATTTATGACGTGGAGTTCTTACCTGAAGATTGATCCCATTAAACAATAAATAATTATTAGTATGTATACAATAAAAAATAGTAGCAATTTTCGAATTATTACGTAAGAGATTATATGTAGTTCAATGTCGACAGAGAACATAAACTACATAGTACCAAAGAAATGTCACCAGCGTGTATATGTAGAAATCTGGTAATTTAGAAAATTTGTTGATCTAGAAAGATATTCCGCGTAAATGTCGGTATTAACGAGGCTACACAATATATACACAACGAAGGGATACAGGCGTGTAGAGAAACATGGGAAGCAAGAACCGTAGACAACCTACCCACATACTTCCTAGCCCAACTCCTAGAGCTTGACCTAAAACTCAATAACTTTAAATTTAATGAAGAAAACTACCTCCAAATCAATGGAACCGCAATGGGTACAAAAATGGCCCCTTCGTATGCTAATATTGTTTTGGGAAAACTGGAGGGTCAACTTTTAGCATCTTTTGAACTTACTCCATACCAGTTGGTTCGCTTTATCGATGATATAGAAATGAAGTGGCAACATGGAAGAGAAAGTCTGGACGAGTTCATATCAAAGGCAAACAACTTCCATCCTTCAATAAAATTCACGACAGAAATCTCCAACTCAAACCACGTTTTCCTAGACACAATAACCAGACTGGAAGAAAACAAACTCCATACAGACATCTACTCGAAACCAACCGACAAACACCAGTATCTCCTCCCAACCAGCTGTCATCCAAAGCACTACATTAGGAACATTCCATATAGCCAGGCACTGAGGATACTTAGAATTTGCTCCGACGATGAAACATTCCTAAAAAGGTCTGAGCAGCTATCTAAACATTTAATTTACCGAGGCTACGAAAAAGACCTGATTGCGGAGGCAACCCAAAGGGCTAAGCAAACAAATCGCGATGACCTACTAAAATATGGAGAGAAGGAAAAGGCTGATAGGATACCATTTATCCTGACCTACCATCCAGACAACTCCAAAGTAGGTAAAATCATCGCGAAACATTGGCCCATCGTGGAATCGTCGGACGCACTAAAGTTAATCCTTCAGAACAAACCTGTAGTAGCTCACCGGAGACCCAAAAACCTCAAGGACATCCTAGTCAGGACGAAGCTAACGCCATTAACTAGTCAAGACCACCCCACTCAATCTGGCCCCTGTGGCGATAAAAGATGCAAAACCTGTCAACATATGATAGAGACCAGGACATTTTCTAGCACAATGACTAGAGAAAAACTAAACATACATGGTCCAAACAAAACGTGCAAAACTGAGAATGTAATTTATCTCATCACATGTAAGATCTGTAGCCTTCAGTATGTCGGAGAAACTGAAAAGCTACACAAAAGGATCAACCTTCATAGATCTGATTGGATGACAAAAGAAGCTGTACAGAAGCCCGGTCGCAGAACACTTCTCCTCCCCTGGCCACACTTTCAGTGATATAACACTTATTGCAATTGCTAACAACCCCAACTGGAGTTCCGAAACCAGGAAAGAAAAGGAATCCTACTGGATACGCCGCCTTAGAACATTGAAACCAAGCGGTTTAAACCAAGAAGACTAGAAAAAGACAGCCATGCACAAATAAAACTATCTTTTGCAGCCGACACATTTTACTTTTGAAAAATTCTCTAAATAGCCTACAATTACTGCTATAACTATGAAATATCTGGGATGTAATTTGCGCTTATATAAATGTACACAAAATCCTAGATGTCGTTATGGCTCATCGTTTTCTAGGTTAATACAAATAATTTCCAGTATCCGCAACAAGTTGATATAAACTAGTTGAAACATAATACATTTGGAGCTTTAATTCCTGTAGAAACAGCCATGTAAAGTTTTGCAAACACTACGGTTTTTCTGTTTTATTTGTTTGTCTTGTCTATGTTTTGTATATGCCTTTGAAAAAGACTCATTAAGAGTCGAAAGCGCTCAGGCTAGTTAGATACTAGTTTTGCACTGTTCGTCGTCAGTTTATTGCATATATATATATATATATATATATATATATATATATATATATATATATATAGAGAGAGAGAGAGAGAGAGAGAGAGAGAGAGAGAGAGAGAATTATAAATATATACCAAACAGAACAGAAAGTGCTATCCCTATATTCTATAGAAGAATGCCTGACAATAGTAGGCAGAATTAATAATTTAATATAAATAATATTATCATACAGGTTAGAGAATTTTAATTCGTACTCTACGGAGATTCGAACCCAGGTTCGCGAGTAAACGGCACCCATCGCCTTGCCTGCACACGCCAGCCCATATCCCTTCACGACTAAGCACGCATCACCAAAAAATGATGGAACTGAATCGGTGTTATATGAACTCGTGTGTAGCAGACACACTCGCATGACAACCTAGTAATTAATATATATGAGAATTAATTCAGCAGCACTCGAATGTTATATCTTACTGAGATATGTAAGGGTACTCTCCAATGAACCACCACGTCAACTGATTCTGGCTGATCCGACGGTGCGAATCGAACAGGCAACTTTTTCTACAAAATAGCCAAATATAGATAGCATCTAATATTGAAATATTTATTAATAGTGTCTTTCTTAATACCACCATTCTTTGTTATGATTGTTGTAGTGTAAACGTGTCTGTAGGTCCAACTCTTATATTCTGTGGTAAATATTTGTCCATGATTGAGGATATAATTGGTGTGTGCTTTAATGTTGTCATGTTTCTAACTTGTACATAAGTTGCTTACTAATATATTGGTTCAGATATAGCCTTATTTGCAAACGTAGATTATTCTGGAAGTGATCTTGTGACCAACCTTCTAATTATTTTATCGTGTCTTAGGTTAAGTGAAATTTTAAATAAGGTTGTGGTAAATAAAATGAATAATTCCTGTCATAAAATTGATTTGTGGAATCATTTTCAGTTGTATTCATATGTAATTTGATATGAATAATGTAATTTAAAATTATACGTTGAAATTACAACGTGTTCTTGGCTTCTTCATCTAATCCACTATTCTTGGATTATTGAAAATTCAAAGACATTGTGGACTATAAAACTGTGATGCATTAAGACCGATTCAAGACTATTGTTACATCAGCACATTCAACATTGGAATCGAATCGGAACACCAGATGCGTTTGAACTTGTGACAGAACATGTATCATTATTCAGGATTTGATTCATAATATTGCAGGTTGCTCTTAAAATTTCACTTGGCGACCTAAAGTAATACATTATTTGTTAATTATACTGGACTTGTTGGTTCTGCTTCTTTCCGTTACTTTGTTTAAGACCATTGAGTCGTAACACCATATATAAGTCATAACCGTTGGTTTGGAGACGTGCTAATTGGCCCTGCAACACTTGAATGTTATATCTTACTGATATACTTGTGTGTGTTTTCGTGAAAATCACAGGGAATTCATCAAAATGTCTCTTAATTATATAGCAGATACTCAGGCGGTGTAAAAATATTGTTGCTATCGTTGATTATTCATGACAATAGTTATTAAACAGAATATTTAGGGCATAATTTGCCACAAACGGCTCCAAAGATTTAGCATGCGTAAATTTAAAGGATTCTGCATGTTTCGTCTCAACCAAAATGTTATTTAGTTGTTTATCGACAAAACGTTTATATATATATATATATATATATATATATATATATATATATATATATATATATATATATATATATATATGTATGTATGTATGTATGTATGTGTGTGTGTATATATATGTATATATCTATATCTATATATATAGGGGCCCCGAGTGGCCGAGTGGTCTAAAGCGCTCTCCGTTACGGATCACTGCCATCTCACCTCTGTCTGCGTGGGTTCGAGTCTAATTCGGCGAATGTAATATGTGAGAAAGCTTGCCAGTAGCTTCTCGTGGGTCGGTGGTTCTTTCCGGAGATTTCCCGGTTTCTTCCTCCACCGTTAATACAGGCCGCCATGTATATACTGTAATACTGGCCGTCGTGTGCTGAAAAATGGCGTTAAGCCCAACAACAACTATATATATATATATATATATATATATATATATATAAACGTTTTGTCGATAACTGCTATAGACACACACACACACACACACACACACACACACATATATATATATATATATATATATATATATATATCTTACAACGTGCTCGTTTGATGGCGCATCTACATTACAGGCATACTTGAAAAACTTGATAAGCTGAAATAGAAATTCCATATATAATTTCTTTCATGGTAAAGTTTTACTCGACGTCGAAAATTTATATTCCTAGACAGTCTATTATATATTTGGAGAAAAGAAAATCGATCAATCACACAAGATAAGATTTGTTAAAGGGAGTAAAAGGGCCTTTTTAAAGAATAATCATTCAACTTAACCTATTTTTTCTGTCATAAAATATCGATGTGACCGTTTGTTTGCAAACACTCAACGCATAAGAGCCAGCATATTGCGATCGGTAATAAATAACTGTAGGAAAACAACTTTTATTATCTTGGAGATACGATAACTTAAAACACTGCCGTGAAATAATTATACTTGTCCCTATAACTGTTTTCATAAAATGTTAACTCCGAAGTTTAACAATATTTAGATCATTTATGGTGTATAACCTTTCCTTAAATTGTCTCAACGTTCATACCATACATAATCAATTTAGGAAACGTATGGGGAAAATAGGAAAGATAAGCTTTAATACAGTAATAAGTATTTAAAACTTGGTCACTGTTTAGCGACGTTTTGAGAACTATAATCAAATTAAATTGCTTATCTAATTGTAGTTAAATAACTATTAATACCAACTGTTAATTACAATGACGTACTCTATATATAATTTAGATTTAAGCACAATGTATATTTGTTCCGTGCTTATTTAAAGTCATATGTCCAAAATACATGGCGGAATGATCAAGAAGCTAACATAAGCCATATCTCTTTCTCATGTGTTCTATTTAATGTATTCAACATTTTAATGCATAGCTTGATGATTCTTTGAAATAATCGTGAGCGCATAGTCTATTCACGAATATCTATTAGTTTGCATATCTTGCTTGCTTTAGGTGAAAGAATCATCTCAATGACATCCAACATGTACAAGTCATTCTTCGCAATCTACCGCTTTACAAGTGGGCAGGGCCATTTTACAAGTGGACAGGGTCATTTTACAAGTGGACAGGGTCGTTTTGCAAGTGGACAGGGCCATTTCACAATGGACAGGGCCATTTTACAAGCGGACAGGGCCTAATCTATTTTAATATATTAATAGTTAGGACTGACACAGAAGCTTGTGTCGACACATGACAAATGTATGGTCACATGTCCACAAACGGGCCATTGATCATAATCACTATTAATTAGGATGTACACAATATACAAGGCGACACGTCCCACGGAACCTTTTTAAAGCTTAACCAAGAACATTTGTGATTTATTTCTTTCGGCTCTGGATTTGGCAGATTTGTTTTGCTTATTATGATTGTAGATGTTATAGTAACTCTAATTGTAACATTTATTTTTGATTCCATTTATATTTGTGATTCGATGTAGCAGCAGTAAGGTGTGTACAACAGTTTGTGACCAAAATGTTTTGCTGTCAAAAAGACAAGTATCAAGGCAAACGATATTGGTGCAAAAGTTTGCAGAGATAATTTCACAGTACCTCCTGCGTGATCAGCGTTAACCTTAACCATTCAGTTGGACATATGGGCTAGACTCGCCATAAATTGTTGATTGCTAGAGATAGTATCTGCTCTGTTGGAGGCACGAATTGAATTTTAAGTAGTACCCGCTCGGTTAACAGTTATGAACAGATAAAGTTTAATGTCAGTACAAGGTCCATAATGGTAAAAGTCAAAGAGTTGAGACAAACCAGGGGATATTTTTAGGAAATTTTTGAGCCATTTGAAACAGATGTCATAAAATTATATTTTCCAGAATAGTTATTACTAAAGGCGGTCTAGAGAGGATTATTCTAACTTCGTTGGGAGTAAAAATAAATGGCAATTAAAAAAAGTAATCCTGATTGCCTAAGCTAGAGAAATATCGGTTCTGTAAATACGCAAAACGACACATAAAGTCAAAAATGACAAATAATGTTGTTGTTGTTGATGTGGGGCTTAACGCCATTTTTCAGCACACGATAGACTATACATGGCGGCCAGTATTAATGGTGGAGGAAGAAACCGGGAAATCCCCGGAAAGAACCACCGACCCACGAGAAGCTACTGGCAAGCTTTCTCACATATCCACATTCGCCGAATCCTTGATTCGAACCCACGCAGACAGAGGTAAGATGGCAGTGATCCGTAACGGACAGCGCTTTAGACCACTCGGCCACTCGGGGCCCCATGACAAATAATAAATAATCACTAAGCAGCACTTACCTGAAAGTATTGGATGCTCCTATCTACTTGTCCGTCGAAAAAGTTAGTTTTGTAACATTGTTTCATAGATTCATTGAATTTTAATTTTCAGGACCATACACGAATAATAGACTATATGAAAACGAAGATGGCGCCCTTGTCAGCAACCAGATTAGTCTAGGCCGACTTATTTCTAGACATTAAAAATTTAGATTTACCAATTTAAGTGCAACTCTTCAAGAAGATACAATAATTTCAGTATCAAATCTTTGAAGGGAATATTAATCACGACTCAAAACTGGTTCACATCACAATGAGTACTTCGTTGTCTTGTGCTGAAAAGCAATATGGCAACACAAGATGTGGCACTTTCGTCCATACCTTTCCTTAAAAACAGTTAATAGGAATAGTGATAAATCACAGAGATAATATTTTACCTTAGTCTTCATTCAATTCTCCTTTATTCCACAAATCGTCCTTATTATGTAGGTTTTCAGCCTAATAAAGATGCATTAAGATAAACAGTTTCATTATTGTGTTGAATACATTTACATCAAACGACTGTCCCTGAAACAGCCATAATTAGAATAATAGTATTCATAGTTATTCTCTTAAACCCGTCCAGTCTATAACAATGACTTAACATCATACTGAAACACATGATTACCAGCAGCAGCAGAGAGGGTGAACAGACCACTTGCCTGAGACCTTATTTTTGAGAATTAAGGGTTCCTACGAAGGCTGAAAAAAAAAAGAAGTTTTTGCTTTAATAATGAAAACTTCTTTAATTGACCAGATTTTTTCACAATCTGGTCACATACGTATGTCCTTCAACAGCTCTACTGCTGCTATAAATTAAACAGCCAGTATAGATATTATCAATAATGAGTACTGGAGAACCACACTCAGCTAAATTAACTCTACTGCTGTTATGATTTTTATCCAAAAATTATATCAAGTCCGTTGCGATATCTTGACCTTGGATCGTGTAAATTTATCGTTACAAAACCAAATGGAGCAGCTTGTGCTTTTGAAAAGAAATTTTTAAATTTGTTCATGTCCATGTCGCCTGAACACCAAGTATAATAAATATTTTGCAGCGTATGGTTATCAACTCCGTTGAACACAACTAAAATGTTACAGTTATCTCTGATTACTTTTGGAATTTGTGTATATCTCTGGGTAACATAAATCACGTCTGTGTTTTTATGTCTACCTCGTGAAAATATTCTAGCTGGATTTGATTGTTTGTCCAGCATAACATCATCATACACTACTAAATTATTAATGAATCCATGAGGGCCAGTGGCCCTGAGATCATCTACGGATGGCGCTTCATCAATATCAGTAATAAAGTCTATGACATTGTCTTCATGCAACAATTTTGCGTTTTCATTAAAATCTTTAAGTACTTCGTAACATCGCTGATCATCTACAGATGGCGCTACTAAATATAATTTATCCCACTTCAACCATCGCATTATTAGATTAAGTAATAATTGCGTCTTTCCACTTCCAGATGGGCCTATTATAATCATTCTGATAGAATTCCACGGCGAGGTTTTATCAGAGACATACTGCAGAAAGTCCACAAGAATATTATTTGGTATTCCAGGATGTGGCGATCCGTCCATTTTCTATAATAATATATAATGATATGGACGAATCGACATCACGGAAATTTTATTTCTATCGACACATTAGTGGCGATCCGTCCATTTTCTATAATAATATATAATGATATGGACGAATCGACATCCTCAGATTAATAATATCAGGCCACAGGGTCATCTTTAAAATCATCTATTTCAACGTCAGAAACTTCGTTAGAGACAGAGTCTCTAGAGACAGAGTTAGAAACTTCGTTTCTTAACAGATATTTATTTACATATTCTGCTGCTGTTGGTGGAGCGTCTTTATGAGGCATATATTTCGGTTTCCTCTTATTATAATAAAGTAACATTACTCTGTATCTATTACCACCACACGCTGTACATATTTGTATCTCTCATCGCACTCCATTACCGCATCGCAAACACGGTCTATTTCCTTTTGATCCCGTTCTGATCATGTGGCTATGATGGCCGCAGTATTCTCCCATGCACGACTTTCCGCATGTCCTAGTCGATCCTTGAACTATCCAACGACAATTATTAGGCCCTGTTTGAAATGGCATTATTATATAATAAAAATATTTTAATTATTTTTTAATTAGAAGTATATTCTGTATATATTATAATCATAGCTATGACAGAACATATCATGTTTTATAATACGAAATGTGATGCCATAGAGAGTCTTAGAAGCGACGCTTCTGAAGTAGAATCTAATATTTACAAACGGGGAATAATCATTCAACATTTTAATAAATTCTACGTGTTCTCAGACAATAAAGAATTTAACGGGTTCGCTAATAATTTTATCAACGAATCCTCGGTAACAGAAATAATTCCCAAATTCAGACTTAGATATCCAGTGTTCGACCTGGACACCAAATATATATGCGAAAAAACTAACGGTGAACTAATCGATACTAGCGACATTATCGATTATTTCTCCGAATTATGTAATTGCGATCGCGAAGAAATATTCTTGTTTGAAACTAACAGCGGCTATCATATTCTTTGTAAATCAGCACCAGTAACATTTTATCAACAACGAGATTTAACGAATCGTGCATACGATGATAAGTATCTCGTCTGGAAAGTCGATCGACAAGCTGGTCTTCATAGCATTAAGTTAAATAACACGCGATCTTACAAACCGGGTAAACAAACACTATGCAAAAAATTAATTCTCCGGGAACAGAATTTCCTCGCTTCTACGTTGCTAGTCTGTCCAACTTGTATTCAACCTGATCGCGTCGAGTATATTATTACCGCAGAAGTTCATACCAGCAAACCTAATCGCAAAAATACATCTAATGATATCTGTGATGAAATTCCTCCCGCAGACATCGTTAAGATATCTACTGCACTAACTGGCAAACCCGATCAACTCATCGACGTTATTAGTGTTACCGAAAATAGATTTACTATATCGAGAGAACCAGGTCACATGTGTAATATCTGTGAACGCAGGCACGGGTATGATGAGATACACGACTACGTCGAAGAAAAATGCGATAATTGTCTCGTGTATATCAACGATAATTATTATTCGATCTGCTGTCCTAGATCGACTGGGAAACAATTACAACTGCCAATAATCACCAGTGTCGATGAAGACATCAAAAAAGATAAAAGATATATAAAATATCTGATCGACGCGAGACGTAGATTTCGTTACCCCGGATATCTATTTATCAGAAACGCCGATTACACATACACGGCGTTACCGACACACGAATCAGGACCAGGTTGTAGAGTTATCCACGACGAAGATTATATCGACGGTTCTGCGTGTGGAATGGGGAAATCCGAATCGGCCTGGAAATCATTAAGAGACGATCAATCCGTGCTAGCATTATCGTACAGAAAAACATTTACCGAGAAAATCAAATCCGATTATAATATCGAGAGTTACATGGATATTGATGGTTGTATTACTTTCAATCCTGGAGATAGACGTCGGGTTGTTGTGCAATGGGAATCTTTACATAGAATCCGTGGAGTCCCAGACGTGATTATCGTAGACGAATGGCACGGCATCCGCAGACAACAATTTCATTCGGCCAAACACAGCAAAGAACGATGGAACAAATTTATGATACTAACGACGATATGCAAACGATTAATCGTTCTAGACGCAGATGCTAACGATGACGATCTAATATTATTCCGCGATAAGCTAGCGCTATCAACTATGAAATTTATCATTAACGATTACAAGCCCGATCACGATAAGAAATTTTACATCGAACTTTCCCACGAGAATAATCTAACCTCGCTTCTAGAACGATTAAAAGATAATAATTCTAAAATCGCCGTATTTACGCATAACAAACAAAGGACCGATTACTCCGTTGAGGGTTTAGCTAAGCTCATTCAGCATCTGGGATATCGTGTGAGATATTATCACGCTGATACAAATCCTGCTCAAAAGAAATCTGACTTCAGTGATATCAATCACGCGTTCGATGACATAGATGTTGTTATCAGCAACCACACTCTCGAAGCGGGAGTTAGTATAGTTGATGAACGATTCAAAATCATGTGCGTGTTCTCAGAAGAACTAGGATCTGTTGAGGCGACCAAGCAGGCTATCCACAGATTCCGCTGTGTTAATGAGATTCATTATTCATCAACGAGAAAACAACGATCTCGTAAACTACCGATATACCGCGAACCCATCGAGAAGGTCATCGTGGATCGAGAAAGACTAATCGACAACGACACAAAATTATATAGAATTCCAAACGCTGAAGATCTACAGACTGGATTCGGATTCGCATATATCAGTGACATCATCGACGAGAATAATTCAATTATGTACTTCACGCCGCGATTGATTGATGCGATGAAAAATACGGGCTATGAAATAATAGAACCGCACGTAGATGATTACGAGACGTGGTTGAGAAAAACCAATAATAACGATAATAAAATCGATTATGATAACGATCCTAACGTCGATGAATTTCTAAAGACATCGATAGGCGAGCGAATCAAACAATCAGAAACGAAGTCAGAAGCGATGCTTCCTGATGACGATTCTATCATTAATGAAAATATCTATAGAGACTGTCTTAGGTATTACGAGTACGATCCAAATCTAGAACCATATCAAGCAAAGAAATCGTTCCTTAGTTATATGTGTCAATGTGATGTTAGTTTATTGTCAGCATCGCGGATAGAACACTTGTATAAAAACTCAACACAGATGAGACGAGCTCAGCGAATCATAGTTGATAAATTTAATAATGGCAATGCAACCGCGAGAGAAGTATTTAGATCGGATAAAATTAGTCCTAAGGAAAAACTAACGATAATAAGGAAGTTTCTAACCGCGTTGAATTTACCCGATATCGTGTCCGACGATATAATGGTAACATCAGTATCTGTATCAGGATCAGATCTTAGAATACACATCAAGAATATGATCGACGATCCAGAAATTATTCGTGAATATAATAATCTGATTAGTAACTGGTCGAGCATCTTTCCTGAAATAAGATTTCGATCAAATAAATTAACTACCAGAAATATTATTGAAAAAATTAAAGCGATATATAAAGGTTTTGGTGCATCATTAATCTCAGACAATAAGGAACACGCAGCAAGATCAGACTACACAGTTACTTATCCCACGTGGCCTAAATCAGACTTTCGCGATGATCCTCGTTGGAAAGATTTCATCGATACGCGACAAGAATATCCCGGCGGTAATGATATCATCGCGATAGATCCAAGAACTACTATGTTGAAGTTTCACGTGTGGAGCGTTAACGGATGGTTCAATGATTAACAAACGAAGTCTCTTGATGATTACAAGTGGCGATCCGTCACATTTTCTATAATAATATATAATGATATGGACGAATCGACACTCTCAACATTTTCTATAATAATGGCGATCCGTCCATTTTCTATAATAATATATAATGATATGGACGAATCGCCATGTCAAAAATAATATTATATCACAAGTGGTGAATCTCCACATTTTCTATAATGATGGTAAAACAACCACTGGTGGGCGATTTCGAGTAAGACAAATTTGAAGTATATTATCAGTCATCGATGGGTTACTGCGATAATATTTACTGCGATGATTATTCAACTCCGCACAGGCACTGCGTTAACTGCAATAATAGTTTTATCAAGCACAGAGAAAATCAACGATGTCGAGATTGCCGATCATGGACTAAATATCTGTATTGGTTGATGGACATTATACTTCAATGAAGTTTGACTTAGTGACGTTGTCACTTGAAGCATTAATAATTATATAATACAATTAAAACATAAAATAATTCTTATTAATAATAATCATGAAAAGATTTCCAGGAACGATACCGCGATGAAGATAGTAAGCGATAATCGCGTAGGTAATGGTTTCTCGAAAAAATCAATAAGCGATCTCGTAGAAATAAAGTATGTGATCGTTTGCGCAGAATATTAGCTAACGGAACGATACCGTTCAACTAGAATTATAATATTTTTATTATAATGACCGATATGGTTGATGATGTACTTGTTTATAATATTCTGCGCGACAACAGCGAATATTTTTACGATAAAATGATTGTTGATGAACACGGTAACGAGTACTATATGCCACCAAAAAATAAAGTTTCCAGAAACATAGAACTGACTTTCAGGATGATCAATAATGAGATAGTCCCGTTTGTTGGTAGCGAGTCTAACATATCATCGTGGTTGGTTAATAATATCATAGACTGGTTTCGATGTGAGCTGCTGAGGAGATTTCATATAATACTCATGTCAGAATCTGATGCGATTAATTATCTAGGACGCCCTCTTAACGATAAAGAAATTCAAGCAAGAAAATCAACCGATTACACGATAGATAATTACGTCGACGATATCCACAAAATCGGAAAGATTCTCTCGGGTAATAATTATACGAATGATGCGCTTGTTATGTTTATCCTATGTACCGATACGAATTATTTTCGCGATAAAATGGTCGTTGATGAACACGGTAACGAGTATTATATACCACCGCGACGTGCCCCATTGACTTTCAGAGTGATCGATAATGAGATAGTTCCGTTTATCGGTATCGAGTCTAATATATCGCCGTGGTTGTTTGATCAAGTAATGAAATTATATTCAATCGAATTCCGGTGGAGATTTAATCTACTACGAATGACAGAATCTGATATAATTAATTATCTCGGCCGTCCTCTTAACGATAAAGAAATTCTGGCCAAGAAAGACGTCGATGATATTTGTAATAATCGTATCAGAAACGATTATAATAATCTGAATAGACCAGCGCGGAAGAATAAGAGACGTCGTCAAAGAAATCAACGAAGATAAATAATGTTGTACATCACAGAAACAAATTATCAAGTGGCGATCCGTCCATTTTCTATAATAATATATAATGATATGGACGAATCGACATCACGGAAATTTTATTTCTATCGACACATTAGTGGCGATCCGTCCATTTTCTATAATAATATATAATGATATGGACGAATCGACATCATGATGCAGATTGACTTAATAAGCATCCTTCTAGAATCATTATATCATACAATTAAAGCATAACTAATTCTTCGTTATTATATAATCATGAAAGAAAAGATTTTATTATTCGTAGGTACCGAACAATACGATACCGCGATGAAAATAATAAACGATAATAAAGGATCGATAGTCTCGAATAATGGTATCAGATTTGCTAATACCAACGAGCGTGTAGATAGTGGTTTCTCAAAAAAATCTATGAACGACGCAACGATGATGATTCGTAGAAATAAAGTACGTGATCATTTGCGAAGAAAATTAGCTAATAGAACTATTATAGACCACGTCGAAGATGGTTAATTCTGCTCGGCTTCTTGCCTGCGACGCTCTTCAAACTCCAGCTTGCGTTTCTGTAAATACTCCTGCTTGAGTTTTTGTTCAGCTTCTTGCTTAAGTTTTTGTTCAGCTTCTTGCTTAAGTTTTTGTTCAGCTTCTTCCCTGCGTTCCCGTTTATCTTCAGCTGCTATTTTTTCCATTATTTCCTTGTCGATTCTCATTAAATATCTATCGGTTCTTCTTTTATCTTTTTCTTTGATAAGTCTTTTTTTTCTTCTTCTTTCTTCTTCAACAGAATCTTCTTCATTCGCGAGTATTTTTTTCTTCCTTTTCAAAATCATCGCGTTGTTTTTTAGATAATTTTTTTTTATACTTCGCGATATCGAATTCGGCTTCTTCTTCGTTAATCAATTTTGCTTCTCGCCATATATTATAGACACGTGTTAAACTAATGCTGTATCTGCGAGCGATCTCATCAGCTTTAACGACATCTCTTATCATAATAATATTTATTTTATCAGTCATAGTAAGGTCATTAATCTTCTTTGGCATATAATGACAGAATAAATAATAATAATAATAATAATAATAATAATAATAATAATAATAATAATAACGCGCGGGTCAGTATTTTTTGTGTTAACTCGATCATTATTATTATTATTATTATTGTAAAAACTTGTTGATGAAATAGCTGTTGAAAATCAATCAATAATTATTCTTCTGATTTATTGTTTTTTTTTTGTTAATTATTTTCTGCAGGATAATAATATGGATAAACTTTTTAATCGCTGAGATTGCATAAGCAATTACTAAGGAAATTTCGTTCAAGTACTAAGGAAACCGATAGATATTTAATGAGAATCGACAAGGAAATAATGGAAAAAATAGCAGCTGAAGATAAACGGGAACGCAGGCAAGAAGCTGAACAAAAACTTAAGCAAGAAGCTGAACAAAAACTTAAGCAAGAAGCTGAACAAAAACTCAAGCAGGAGTATTTACAGAAACGCAAGCTGGAGTTTGAAGAGCGTCGCAGGCAAGAAGCCGAGCAGAATTAACCATCTTCGACGTGGTCTATAATAGTTCTATTAGCTAATTTTCTTCGCAAACGATCACGTACTTTATTTCTACGAATCATCATCGTTGCGTCGTTCATAGATTTTTTTGAGAAACCACTATCTACACGCTCGTTGGTATTAGCAAATCTGATACCATTATTCGAGACTATCGATCCTTTATTATCGTTTATTATTTTCATCGCGGTATCGTATTGTTCGGTACCTACGAATAATAAAATCTTTTCTTTCATGATTATATAATAACGAAGAATTAGTTATGCTTTAATTGTATGATATAATGATTCTAGAAGGATGCTTATTAAGTCAATCTGCATCATGATGTCGATTCGTCCATATCATTATATATTATTATAGAAAATGGACGGATCGCCACTAATGTGTCGATAGAAATAAAATTTCCGTGATGTCGATTCGTCCATATCATTATATATTATTATAGAAAATGGACGGATCGCCACTTGATAATTTGTTTCTGTGATGTACAACATTATTTATCTTCGTTGATTTCTTTGACGACGTCTCTTATTCTTCCGCGCTGGTCTATTCAGATTATTATAATCGTTTCTGATACGATTATTACAAATATCATCGACGTCTTTCTTGGCCAGAATTTCTTTATCGTTAAGAGGACGGCCGAGATAATTAATTATATCAGATTCTGTCATTCGTAGTAGATTAAATCTCCACCGGAATTCGATTGAATATAATTTCATTACTTGATCAAACAACCACGGCGATATATTAGACTCGATACCGATAAACGGAACTATCTCATTATCGATCACTCTGAAAGTCAATGGGGCACGTCGCGGTGGTATATAATACTCGTTACCGTGTTCATCAACGACCATTTTATCGCGAAAATAATTCGTATCGGTACATAGGATAAACATAACAAGCGCATCATTCGTATAATTATTACCCGAGAGAATCTTTCCGATTTTGTGGATATCGTCGACGTAATTATCTATCGTGTAATCGGTTGATTTTCTTGCTTGAATTTCTTTATCGTTAAGAGGGCGTCCTAGATAATTAATCGCATCAGATTCTGACATGAGTATTATATGAAATCTCCTCAGCAGCTCACATCGAAACCAGTCTATGATATTATTAACCAACCACGATGATATGTTAGACTCGCTACCAACAAACGGGACTATCTCATTATTGATCATCCTGAAAGTCAGTTCTATGTTTCTGGAAACTTTATTTTTTGGTGGCATATAGTACTCGTTACCGTGTTCATCAACAATCATTTTATCGTAAAAATATTCGCTGTTGTCGCGCAGAATATTATAAACAAGTACATCATCAACCATATCGGTCATTATAATAAAAATATTATAATTCTAGTTGAACGGTATCGTTCCGTTAGCTAATATTCTGCGCAAACGATCACATACTTTATTTCTACGAGATCGCTTATTGATTTTTTCGAGAAACCATTACCTACGCGATTATCGCTTACTATCTTCATCGCGGTATCGTTCCTGGAAATCTTTTCATGATTATTATTAATAAGAATTATTTTATGTTTTAATTGTATTATATAATTATTAATGCTTCAAGTGACAACGTCACTAAGTCAAACTTCATTGAAGTATAATGTCCATCAACCAATACAGATATTTAGTCCATGATCGGCAATCTCGACATCGTTGATTTTCTCTGTGCTTGATAAAACTATTATTGCAGTTAACGCAGTGCCTGTGCGGAGTTGAATAATCATCGCAGTAAATATTATCGCAGTAACCCATCGATGACTGATAATATACTTCAAATTTGTCTTACTCGAAATCGCCCACCAGTGGTTGTTTTACCATCATTATAGAAAATGTGGAGATTCACCACTTGTGATATAATATTATTTTTGACATGGCGATTCGTCCATATCATTATATATTATTATAGAAAATGGACGGATCGCCATTATTATAGAAAATGTTGAGAGTGTCGATTCGTCCATATCATTATATATTATTATAGAAAATGTGACGGATCGCCACTTGTAATCATCAAGAGACTTCGTTTGTTAATCATTGAACCATCCGTTAACGCTCCACACGTGAAACTTCAACATAGTAGTTCTTGGATCTATCGCGATGATATCATTACCGCCGGGATATTCTTGTCGCGTATCGATGAAATCTTTCCAACGAGGATCATCGCGAAAGTCTGATTTAGGCCACGTGGGATAAGTAACTGTGTAGTCTGATCTTGCTGCGTGTTCCTTATTGTCTGAGATTAATGATGCACCAAAACCTTTATATATCGCTTTAATTTTTTCAATAATATTTCTGGTAGTTAATTTATTTGATCGAAATCTTATTTCAGGAAAGATGCTCGACCAGTTACTAATCAGATTATTATATTCACGAATAATTTCTGGATCGTCGATCATATTCTTGATGTGTATTCTAAGATCTGATCCTGATACAGATACTGATGTTACCATTATATCGTCGGACACGATATCGGGTAAATTCAACGCGGTTAGAAACTTCCTTATTATCGTTAGTTTTTCCTTAGGACTAATTTTATCCGATCTAAATACTTCTCTCGCGGTTGCATTGCCATTATTAAATTTATCAACTATGATTCGCTGAGCTCGTCTCATCTGTGTTGAGTTTTTATACAAGTGTTCTATCCGCGATGCTGACAATAAACTAACATCACATTGACACATATAACTAAGGAACGATTTCTTTGCTTGATATGGTTCTAGATTTGGATCGTACTCGTAATACCTAAGACAGTCTCTATAGATATTTTCATTAATGATAGAATCGTCATCAGGAAGCATCGCTTCTGACTTCGTTTCTGATTGTTTGATTCGCTCGCCTATCGATGTCTTTAGAAATTCATCGACGTTAGGATCGTTATCATAATCGATTTTATTATCGTTATTATTGTTTTTTCTCAACCACGTCTCGTAATCATCTACGTGCGGTTCTATTATTTCATAGCCCGTATTTTTCATCGCATCAATCAATCGCGGCGTGAAGTACATAATTGAATTATTCTCGTCGATGATGTCACTGATATATGCGAATCCGAATCCAGTCTGTAGATCTTCAGCGTTTGGAATTCTATATAATTTTGTGTCGTTGTCGATTAGTCTTTCTCGATCCACGATGACCTTCTCGATGGGTTCGCGGTATATCGGTAGTTTACGAGATCGTTGTTTTCTCGTTGATGAATAATGAATCTCATTAACACAGCGGAATCTGTGGATAGCCTGCTTGGTCGCCTCAACAGATCCTAGTTCTTCTGAGAACACGTACATGATTTTGAATCGTTCATCAACTATACTAACTCCCGCTTCGAAAGTGTGGTTGCTGATAACAACATCTATGTCATCGAACGCGTGATTGATATCGCTGAAGTCAGATTTCTTTTGAGCAGGATTTGTATCAGCGTGATAATATCTCACACGATATCCCAGATGCTGAATGAGCTTAGCTAAACCCTCAACGGAGTAATCGGTCCTTTGTTTGTTATGCGTAAATACGGCGATTTTAGAATTATTATCTTTTAATCGTTCTAGAAGCGAGGTTAGATTATTCTCGTGGGAAAGTTCGATGTAAAATTTCTTATCGTGATCGGGCTTGTAATCGTTAATGATAAATTTCATAGTTGATAGCGCTAGCTTATCGCGGAATAATATTAGATCGTCATCGTTAGCATCTGCGTCTAGAACGATTAATCGTTTGCATATCGTCGTTAGTATCATAAATTTGTTCCATCGTTCTTTGCTGTGTTTGGCCGAATGAAATTGTTGTCTGCGGATGCCGTGCCATTCGTCTACGATAATCACGTCTGGGACTCCACGGATTCTATGTAAAGATTCCCATTGCACAACAACCCGACGTCTATCTCCAGGATTGAAAGTAATACAACCATCAATATCCATGTAACTCTCGATATTATAATCGGATTTGATTTTCTCGGTAAATGTTTTTCTGTACGATAATGCTAGCACGGATTGATCGTCTCTTAATGATTTCCAGGCCGATTCGGATTTCCCCATTCCACACGCAGAACCGTCGATATAATCTTCGTCGTGGATAACTCTACAACCTGGTCCTGATTCGTGTGTCGGTAACGCCGTGTATGTGTAATCGGCGTTTCTGATAAATAGATATCCGGGGTAACGAAATCTACGTCTCGCGTCGATCAGATATTTTATATATCTTTTATCTTTTTTGATGTCTTCATCGACACTGGTGATTATTGGCAGTTGTAATTGTTTCCCAGTCGATCTAGGACAGCAGATCGAATAATAATTATCGTTGATATACACGAGACAATTATCGCATTTTTCTTCGACGTAGTCGTGTATCTCATCATACCCGTGCCTGCGTTCACAGATATTACACATGTGACCTGGTTCTCTCGATATAGTAAATCTATTTTCGGTAACACTAATAACGTCGATGAGTTGATCGGGTTTGCCAGTTAGTGCAGTAGATATCTTAACGATGTCTGCGGGAGGAATTTCATCACAGATATCATTAGATGTATTTTTGCGATTAGGTTTGCTGGTATGAACTTCTGCGGTAATAATATACTCGACGCGATCAGGTTGAATACAAGTTGGACAGACTAGCAACGTAGAAGCGAGGAAATTCTGTTCCCGGAGAATTAATTTTTTGCATAGTGTTTGTTTACCCGGTTTGTAAGATCGCGTGTTATTTAACTTAATGCTATGAAGACCAGCTTGTCGATCGACTTTCCAGACGAGATACTTATCATCGTATGCACGATTCGTTAAATCTCGTTGTTGATAAAATGTTACTGGTGCTGATTTACAAAGAATATGATAGCCGCTGTTAGTTTCAAACAAGAATATTTCTTCGCGATCGCAATTACATAATTCGGAGAAATAATCGATAATGTCGCTAGTATCGATTAGTTCACCGTTAGTTTTTTCGCATATATATTTGGTGTCCAGGTCGAACACTGGATATCTAAGTCTGAATTTGGGAATTATTTCTGTTACCGAGGATTCGTTGATAAAATTATTAGCGAACCCGTTAAATTCTTTATTGTCTGAGAACACGTAGAATTTATTAAAATGTTGAATGATTATTCCCCGTTTGTAAATATTAGATTCTACTTCAGAAGCGTCGCTTCTAAGACTCTCTATGGCATCACATTTCGTATTATAAAACATGATATGTTCTGTCATAGCTATGATTATAATATATACAGAATATACTTCTAATTAAAAAATAATTAAAATATTTTTATTATATAATAATGCCATTTCAAACAGGGCCTAATAATTGTCGTTGGATAGTTCAAGGATCGACTAGGACATGCGGAAAGTCGTGCATGGGAGAATACTGCGGCCATCATAGCCACATGATCAGAACGGGATCAAAAGGAAATAGACCGTGTTTGCGATGCGGTAATGGAGTGCGATGAGAGATACAAATATGTACAGCGTGTGGTGGTAATAGATACAGAGTAATGTTACTTTATTATAATAAGAGGAAACCGAAATATATGCCTCATAAAGACGCTCCACCAACAGCAGCAGAATATGTAAATAAATATCTGTTAAGAAACGAAGTTTCTAACTCTGTCTCTAGAGACTCTGTCTCTAACGAAGTTTCTGACGTTGAAATAGATGATTTTAAAGATGACCCTGTGGCCTGATATTATTAATCTGAGGATGTCGATTCGTCCATATCATTATATATTATTATAGAAAATGGACGGATCGCCACTAATGTGTCGATAGAAATAAAATTTCCGTGATGTCGATTCGTCCATATCATTATATATTATTATAGAAAATGGACGGATCGCCACATCCTGGAATACCAAATAATATTCTTGTGGACTTTCTGCAGTATGTCTCTGATAAAACCTCGCCGTGGAATTCTATCAGAATGATTATAATAGGCCCATCTGGAAGTGGAAAGACGCAATTATTACTTAATCTAATAATGCGATGGTTGAAGTGGGATAAATTATATTTAGTAGCGCCATCTGTAGATGATCAGCGATGTTACGAAGTACTTAAAGATTTTAATGAAAATGCAAAATTGTTGCATGAAGACA
>JAECUM010017598.1:0-24861 GCA_016617855.1 Megalonaias nervosa
ACCTTCTGAGCATGGCATAGACGCTTGTCATCTCTGCTCTCTGGAGGACTTCTGTGTCAGGAGTCTTGTTCTGCCATTTGATGTGGAGCAGTTTTCTGAGGCAGCGCATGTGGAAGGAGTTCAGCTGTTTTGCATGGCGACTGTACACCGTCCATGTCTCACAGGCGTATAAGAGGGAGGGCAGTACTACTGCGCGGTACACCTTGAGCTTGGTTGGCAGGCTGATTCCTCTTCTGTTCCATACAGAATGAAGATATATGAGAGGATACGAAAGCTGGCATGAAAGCATGCATTTTGGTTATATTCTGATACATACTCCATCTTGATACAAATATATTGGTTGCGCAATCTCTTCTAAAACCCCATGGTATATAATTCAAAAGACTCTAGCAATACAAACAGCATAGGTACTTTATTGTCTGAAGACTAGATTCAAACGTTCAGGTAAATTGCCTACATAAGCTTTATTCCAAATATTTGATAGCGCCAGGTTTGAATTGTTAGAAGTTTGGGGTGTTTACAAAGCAAATGACATAGAAGCTGTACATACGTAATTTTATAAGTATACTTTTTGTCATTGCGAAATGCTCACTAAAGGTTTTATCTAAAATGAATTTGATACGAATTCAATGGAAGTAGTAAAGCATAGTATAATACTTGACTTCTGGTTCATGTACTAAAGCTGACTGATGATAGGTTCGAAAACAAAGCTATAATCTAAAATTCATTTCTGACGAACACTGTCAGTGTTTTGCAAATCAAGTTAAACATCTATTGTTTCATAAAGAAATGGGAGACGTTTGGGTAAATCGACTATTGGTTGATGAGAATATCTTTTTCATTATATCTAAACACCCATGCAAAGATACTTTTCCACAAGAACAAAACGAAGTTTTAAATTCAATTAACATATTACGATTTTATATTATGATCAGAAACAATGGAATTGTCATTACTGTATAGATGTATAAACTCTTTGTGACGATTGTTATGGTTGGGGTGGGGTGCTCCCAATGTTTTATTTAAACGATTATAAAAGTCCCACCCAGGCTCTATTTTGGTGGAAGTTAAATTTAGTGAAAGATAGATTTAAAGCTCCGAGCCCCCAGTCAGCAATGCCGACGGTTAGATGTTTAAATATACAAAGAGGCTGAAATTCATTGAATAACAATTTAATAACAATTCAATAATCAAATGACTCAAATTTCCAATTACACACCTTCCGCTAGACCCTTTAATAGCCTACTGCATTACTTGATTAGCAGTGTGAGATTGATTTCCACCTGTCCTTGTATTTCTATTCATCTGTTGTATCCTTTCTCTCTCTTATTTCTCCCACTTCCTTCTCCCCTTCCTCCTCGACTTTTCTTCAAATTCCTTCTCCTCCTCCTCCTCCTCCTCGACTTTCTCTAGACTCCTTCTCCTCCTCCAATTTCTCTAGATTCCTTTTCCTCCTCCTCCACTTCGACTTTCTCTAGATTCCTTCTCCATTTTCTCTCCGACGACTACCCTTCTGTCAACTTCGACTGTCTCGACTACAGTTTCAATTCCGTCTCCAACTCTTGAGACTTGGGACTCAATGGAACTCGAAGTTCTGTGTCCCCGAAAAAACTTCCTTTTCGAAGCTTTGTCTTTCTTTAGAATCTACCTCTAAGTTTTGCCGCCAAATTAAGAGTGGCTTCTCTCGGAGTAACCCATTGATCTGCAATCCCTCTAGGTGAATACTAAATTTTCTCTTACAAATCCTAAAGGTATCATTCAGGTTGGAAATGTAATCACACCCTCTATCTCAATTCCGATTGGATATCGCTGTGAACCGATCCAATCAAACTTAGCGGACAATGTCCCTATCGCTGTCTGTCAACGTCGGGACGGATAAAAATACGCCCCGTTCACCACGTGGACTTCCTTTTGATCTTTGGACCAACGTTTAACACCTTGGTGTGATAACTGCAAGCCTTTATTTAGATGGTGAGATCTATCTCCTTTGCCAATTCATGTAACACCGCATAAGAGTTCAACACTTACCCCGCGCAAATCTTTAGACATCAAAACATGGCCGCGGTAAAATTCCCAAGACAGATAGATTATAGTTTATACATGACTTTATAGCTGGAGCTTAGCAAACGTGACCCCCCCCCCCACCGCTTGAGAATAAAATCGGGATTTTATTCCCCCTAGATTTCTCCAAATGCAAATGTGCGTTACTACATGCAATAAAAGAACCAAATCAATGCTGACTACGGACACGAATATACACACAACATACGGCTATCTACTGCGCAATATACGCCGTTTCAGCGCTCCTGCTCATGAAATTGGCGCCTACGTTATCGGTTCCTTTCATGCATCTGATCTGCATCTGGTACTGCTGTAAGAACAGCGATCATCACATCAAGCGTCCATTCGACAATTTTCTCTTCACGAGATACGTGAATTGGTGGTCGGTTTCCAATATGAACTTCCGCCCGTATAAGTACCGCTCGAACCGTGATATCCCGAACACGATTCCGAAGAAGTACTTTTTCTCGGCAGCAGACAGTTTCCGACTGCCGCACGCGATGGGAAAAGCGTCCCCTCGTGCTCTTGCAGTAGTATTGCTCCCAGGTCCGTGTCACACGCGTCAGTGCGGAGCACGAAGTCTTTGGACAGATCCGGTAGATGGACAACAATGTCGGATGTCAGCCTATCCGTCAGCGTTTGGAAAGCGTGCTCACACGCATCCGTCCAAATAACTTTACTCGGGGCCCGTTTCCTGGTAAGGTCAGACAACGGCACCACAATCGCACTGAAATTGGTCACATACCTCCGGTAATACCCGGCCAATCCCAGGAATGACCTCACCTCAGTTTTCATGGTGGGGTGTGCGGTGTTTAGCAGCTGCTCCACCTTCGACTTCTCTGGAGACAGCGTGCCCTGACTGAATGTGTGTCCCAAATAATCCAACGTCCGGAATCCAAGGTGACATTTGGAAGACCGAGCCTCAATCCCGCTTGACGTAGCCATTCTTAAATGTCAGCTAGCAGAGTGGGGTTGTATACACCCCTATCGCGCAAGGGTTCCAACAACCTCTGCATCATTCTAGTGAAGACGTTAGACGCATTCTGGACTCCGAACGGCATGACTTACCATTGGTAGGTCCCATTGGGAGTAGCAAAAGCGAGCTTTGCCCTATCCTCCTCGCTTTCAGGAATTTACCAATAGCCCTTGGACAAATCCAACTTCAAAATATATTCCGCTTTCGAGACAGAAGCGAAAATATGTTCTGGGTCAGGTAGCATTTCGACTTGAAATTCAGTCACCTGATTTAGCTTCCTGTAGTCGACACAAAACCGATATGTGCCATCCTTCTTCTGCACTAAGACTACAGGAGAACTGTACGGAGAATCGGCGAGTTCGATTACTCCCAGAGGAATCATCTGCTCGATCTCTTCTCTTACCACTTGTAGTTTCACGTGGGGCAAAAAGTAGGGTTTCCGCTGAACTGGCCGGTCGTCCACCAGCTTTAACCCAAACTCGACAAGTGATGTTCTCCCGGGTATTTCCGTAAGCACATCGGAATACTCCGCAAACGTCTCTATCTCCTCCCGCTGCTCCCCAGTCAACATGGGGTCACACTCCACGTCCGAGGGTTTCTCAGCCCTCGTTAATGGACAGCTTGGGACGATGTTCGCACCTTCCGTGTCGCCTTCGGTGTCCGTGGTGACGATCGTGACGACGACAAACTCGCTGGCGGTCTCTCTTTATCGGTATCTCTTAAGAAGATTAGCATGGTACAGCTTCTCCTTAATCGGTAGTCGTATCCTTCCCGGTTCCCTCCAAGGTCCTCCAAGAAACTTGCAGCTTGTTGTGTTCTTGGGGCAAGAGCAATAACACCTTGTCCCCTACTTCGCGCACTTGTTGTAATATTTCGCCTGACGCGACTTCGCTCGCTTGAGGTTCTTCTGTGCTGTGCGAGGGTACAAACGTCTTCCAGTTTGTTTCGCAAATCCGCGATGTACTGATAGGTAGTACGTACCTGTTCGACAGCGTAATCGTCCGTCCACAGCTGTCTCAGTACGGCGATGGGACCACGTACGGTCCTCCCATACAAGAGTTTAAAGGGAGAAAACCATAAACTCGCTTGTGGTACTTCCCGATGTGCGAATAGCATGGCAGGAATATACTGATCCCAATCTTTGGGACGGCCTTCACACAGCTTCTTAAGTGTGGTTTTCAGAGTAGCCGTGAGCTGCTTAATCGACATCAGTTGGTTTACCTCTCTCATCACGCGACTCATGAATTGAGTCCCTTGATCGGTCAGGATCTCGTCGGGCACTCCGACTCTTGACCAAATCCCAATCAGCGCCTCAGCAACGGTTTCCGAATCAACATTACGTAACGCGACAGCCTCCGGATAGCGTGTAGCGTAATCCACGACCATTAAAATATACAGATTTTCTTGTGCCGACTCGTCGAAATGGTTCATAGATAAGGGGTGTACTCCCCAAGGGGACTGGTCGTTGATCCTTTTTCGGTGCCATTCTCTGACACTTGTCACAGGAGAGACAGAACCACTGAACATCTCCTTTGACCCCTGGCCAGTAGAAGACCTTGACAAGACATCATGCGTCTTGGTAATTCCCATGTGTCCTCCCATGAGACTTTCATGCGCGAGTTTCAACACTTCAACTCGTTTCTTCGTTGGCACGACGACTTGCTTGAAATGCTCGTGTCCTTTCCTGGCGTGGCGATACAAGATCCCCTGTTTGTATACGAACTTCACCGGGCCATTCAGAGTTTCTTTCTTTGTTCATTCTGCAGCGTATTTATGCAACTGCTTCAGAGTTTCGTCTTAATACTGAGGCTTCCTCAACTCGGCCGGAAGCACGTTACTGATCGGTGTTGACGTAACTTCCAACGGCGTCGGTTCCGTCTGCCGACTCTTGGACCTGGTTTCTACAGCACTCACCGGCGTCGGTGTGCAGGTTTCGGGGTTCGGTTGTGGAAACACATAACGACATCCCAGTATGACGTCATGTGATAGCCCATCCAAGCACCCAGCTTCAATTTTCCCCTTCACGTACGGTGAATCGAGGTCAATGACAGCCACTGGCAACGAGTCACGCGCGCTGTTCGTGTACTGGACCTCAATTACCTCCCCTGTGTAGTCCTCAGGCTTCACGTATTTCTTGTCGACAAGGGCGGAAACGCTACACCCAGTGTCGTACAAGAGAGTGGCACCTTCTCCGCTTACAGCTGCGGACACAATGTTTGTTAGTTTACAGCTTGCCTCCGTCTCGTACTTCTTCCTAGCGACGGCATTCACCTGGGTCTGCCTGCCCTTGGGACAGTCCCTTGCAAAATGCCCCGGGCGATTGCAGTTTTAACACGACGGCGGCCCTCGCCGTCCTGCAAGGCCTGTTTTCGTAGGTGAGGCCTGTTTGGGTGGTATCATTACCTGCAGATTCCCCCCCCCTCCCTGTCGTCCGCGACTGAGTGGGTCGGGGTCGGTCCGTATCCCCGGAACCTCCACTCTTCGAAAATGCCTGCTTGTGTCTCTCCGCCATGCTGGCGATCTCTTCGAGAGTCCTGTGCACTCTCTCCGCTAGAAATGCTGTCAGCTCGCGACGGTAATTACTCAGGACATGCACATTGAGTATTACCTCTCGTAACCCGTAACCCGTCGTACGATCGTTCGACTTCTGCTATCTTTATCCACTTCTCGAATAGCCCTCGAAGACGTGTATGGAACTGAGAGTGGGTTTCGGTTGTCTTTTTCGTCGAGTCCCGCAAAAGATTACGGTACGTTTCGGCGGTCAGTCGATAATGGCAAAGAAGGGCCTTCTTGAGCGTGCTGTAGTCGTCAGCTGCTTCTGCGGCTAAGTTATAGTAAACTTTGAGGGCTGCAGCTTGCAATATAGAGAATATGTACATAACGGTATATGTAGGTAGGATTTACAATACCTTCTATGTTGAACGACCGTGTCCTCTTTGTGCGGTAGAAGATTATTTTCACGGTGTCGTTAAACGTTCCATGAAAAATAATATGAAAAATGCTTATTTACCTTAAACGTTTACTGCAATGCAAATTACACTAAGTACACTAAGGAGAAGTAGTACTGATCGCGCACATAATTTTGATCTACATCCATCACAATCTATACTATTCTGAGTGTCACCGTGTTAGTCCTTGATTTGTCACTTTCCTTGATTGTGTCGATGTTACAAGAACATTATTATTATTATTATTATTATTATTATTATTATTATTATTATTATTATTATTAACGATGTATTCGATAAACAGATAGAGAATTCGATAAAAAGAGCAACATCAAATATATGTGCAGACGAAAAAAAAATACACCAAAGATCAAAATGATCTCTTATTCGCAAACAGCAATAATACAAAAAGGTTTGGTGTTCAATTACCTGGAAATAGAAAAACCAGATTAGCCAAATAGCTTTGTTGCTGGTGTACAGTATTAGAGTTGTCAAAATGAATAATGGATGAATTTTATTACAGCAAGGTTACAAGAAAGAAAAGGCAGTATAATGAGTCTACACTTTTTAATTCAGGTTGAAAGAGAAAATGGTGCTCAAATGAGTGTTCTAGAATGAGTGTACTTTTTCCCATTAGATTAAAAGTGAGAATAGTAATGGAACGAGGATAGTCCTTTCTATTAAGGTTGAAGAGAAAATGCTGGTAGAACGAGTCAACTCTATTCCATGCAGGCCGAAAAATGTAGTAGTGACAGAATGAGCCTACTTTATTCCATGCAGGCCGAAAGATGTAGTAGTGATAGAATGAGTCTACTTTATTCCATGCAGGCCGAAATATGAAGTAGTGATAGAATGAATCTACACTGTTTCCATTCAGGCCGAAAGATGAAGTAGTGATAGAATGAGTCTACTCTATTCCATTCAGGCCAAAAGATGTAGTAGCGATATAATGAGTCTACACTTTTCCATGAAGGGTGAAAATGGTGTGTTATGTATATTTAATTTCTATTGATTGTTAGGTTTTCTTTTATTTTCTTAAAAATAAAATTCATTATATGCTATTGTAATGTAACATTTTATGTTGGACTTAACCTTGTCCAAAATCAAGTTTATTTTCTACTTGACCTGAATTATTGATTTTTTTTAATATTCTGTAAACAACTAATGCATAGCTAAAATTGTCCTTATGTGTATGGGTTTAATATCAGGATCATTATAAATAGAAGTAAATATGTTCAGTTTGGTCTGCGTATAGGTTATTGGAATTCCTCTACATTTTACCTGGGGTACTTGACGTTGTTCAGGTTATATATTATAATTTTAGTAAGAGACTTTCTAATAATAACTAACATTTTATTTGGTATACATTAAGAACTTTCTAGAAGGTCATTTACCATTAGGTAATAATTTTTGTATTTAGAAAATGTTAATTTTGACCTGAGTTCAAGTGGAAGACTATTTAATGTTATTACTCGAAATATCATTCAGCGCTTTAGCATTCGAGGAGAATCAAGTTATTGTTGTGTACATTATTTGAATTGGAATTATTAAAATTATTTCTTCTCTGGTAATACAATAGTCCTCTTATAACATTCTTGGAAACAGAGACTTGACTGAAATTTCAAATAAGGATATATTCTTGGATTTTGTTATTGCGATCCAACAAAAGACTGTTAGCACATAGGTCATCACAGGCGTATCAACACCTTCAGCGTTAGATTTAATTTGGATGTCTACTAAAGTTTATTCAGAACCTTCATTTTTAGGAATTGTTTATGTCTAGGATTATTTTGGGATTTGATTCGCAATACCGTATGTTCTTTTTTCGTTTTCACTTTGTATTATAGAGAAATTTTACGAAGCTTGCTGTTTTCACTCTTTTCTGTTACTTTTTTTTTGACAGCATATGCTTGTAACAGGTGATAGAACGAGTTTTCTATGTCCATTGAGGTTGAAAGAGAAAATGGTGATATAATAAGTCTACTATATTCCATAAAGGTTGAAAAAATGGTGCTAGACTGAGTCTACTTTTTTTATTCAGGCTGAAAGAAAAAATGGTGCTAGACTGAGTCTACTTTTTTTATTCAGGCTGAAAGAAAAAATGGTACTAGACTGAGTCTACTCTTTTCTATTCCGGCTGAAAGAAAACATGGTGATAAAAGCAGTCTTCTTTTTCCATTTTTGTTACAAGATAAAGTGTTGATACAATGAGTCTACACTATTCCATAAAGGTTGAATGAATGGTGAATGAGATTAAAGATAACGTTAAGTTGCGTAACACAAGTGACTATCCAGGCGTCAACATGTTGGATATTTTACAAATGAATGCAAATATTCCCGGTAGTTTCGAATTTGAACTAACTATCAATCGGTTTAGAGACTTTTGTTCTTTTACAACAGAACCATACTTCCTTACGGACACTATTAACGTGTATTGAAAAGTAACTGCAGGTGTCATGAACAAGTTTGCTACTTTTCATCCTTTTCAAAGAATGTGCAGTTCATCATTTAATTTCGTCTGCATGTTTCATAATTCTCCTTACACATAGTGCATTTGTTCTTGCTATAGGAGACCACAACATGTGTAGTTTCTCTAAAATGTATGATTACAAACTTATACTTTTGGACGATCACTCGAACTGATATTCACCACATAAAGCTTATTTGCTTGGATTAGTTGCTTTATGTTTTACATCACCGAGATCTCCACAGTCATCATTGATAATTGACCATGATATACATCAGTCATTAAAAATAACCATTTATCCAATTTACCCCCATGATCTATCAGGATCACCTTTTCGTCTTTTAGCAATCATGTTCAGTAATAAGTCTTGATTCACAGATACACTGCGCTGACAACACAAGTCCATGTACTGTATTCATATTTTCTTTGAAATGTTACGTAAATTCTGTAGTTAGTCACTGCACAAATTATTTCATGAACCTCTTTCAGATATGTTTTGTAACTGTCAAGATTTCTTTCATGTTGATTTAAAAGTGGATACATAGTTGAATTGTAGCTAATTTAAGGCCATTATTATGCGAAAGTTTATCTTATATGCTCAAATCACGCCAGACGCAATGATAGTCGGTGTAAAGATTCTTAACACTTCATTTACTAATTTACTAATGTAGTGTACTTTTGTTGTTCATCAAAGAAATAATTACAGGCGTCTATAAACAATTTTCGGAATTGGAAACTCTGAATGTAAACCCCGTCTGGCTGATCTCTTGTAGTCACCGATAAGTTTAGATTTGGTGTGTTGTAAATCTTTTCAGGATAACTTTCTTCGTTCTCACACGAAACTAACTCCATGTCTATCTGCCGATGGTGCAGTTGATTTGGAAGTAAATGTATCAAACTGTAAACACATATTTTCCAGTTCTTGGTCTTGGTTTCGACCTCTTACAACCTTAAATGTTTTTGAAAGTGTAATGTGAAATCTGGAATTCCTTGGAAGAGCATAATGACACAATGTCATGCTAGTATATGGGAATCAAGTTATATTTTAAACTTATTTCCATACAACAGAAACTGTATATCGTCCGCGCCAGTATTTCGTGCATTACTTGACCCTGATCTCGACGATCTCAATCGTTATACCTTATTCAGTTCTCTTCATTCTAACCGAAAGAGGTAACAACACATCTTTCTGTCACGCAAATATTATCATTTAAAGGTCATCGCTTCCCCAACATATGTTGACGTCTTCTCAAGCATTCTATTCAGATTATTTACCCTTGCATTAATGCCATCTCCATTAACCTGCACTTCAAAGGACACAAGAAAATGCCCAGTTCAATTATGATTTTTAGGTTAGCTTTGGAATCCAAATGTGTCAAGTTTGATAAGGTTTTCGCTGTTACAGGTATATATGAAAAAGTGGTGTGGTGAACAGAGATATTTAATTCCTTGTGGCATCTTTTCCTGGTAGTTAGGAGTAAAAGAGTTACCGTATGATAGCAAGTATTGTGCTGAAACAATACAATAAAAGCTGCGCTGAAGGGAAAACACCATTCTCGTAGAGATGTTTCCTTATTTATTCCTCTGAGAAAACCATTACCTATACAATCTTGTAAGCAAAATTCACAGCAACAGTCACCACAAGTGCAATAAATATGTGCTAGTGTTTCACTTGATCGTCAGAAAGCTGCTAAAATCAATATGTTTTGACAGCCATATTTTTATATTTTATATTATTTTCTGGGTGAGAAGATGCATATGTGAAAAAAGCAGCTTTGATGGTATCTAAATACTGGGTCACCAAACCTTATTCTCTAAACCTTTAATTATAGTAGTAATTTTTATGTTTCTCTGTTCATTAAACACCGAGGTTTGACTACTGCATTTCTTCATCTCCAATTATTCCTTGGGAAATTCCACTATGATAAAATACATAGCACATATAGTTCCTTCCTGTAGATGCGAGACTGTTAGCTGTTGCTTCATGTACGAGTTCATCTATCGAGTTGATGAGGACAGCTTTAGTCATACAGTATTATTGTGGAAGCGAATGGTCTGTGGGTGCGCAATTGGCTCAAGAGGCCGATGTGCGCCCTGAAATGTTCTATGGCATTGTGGACAGGTTATGGCAGCAACACAGTTCGTGGGGTTACTGGCTCGGGATTTCCTAGCCTGCCTTCGTCGTTCTACTACGGCTGTCATATTGGTTTCGCAAGCTGCAGCAACATTACCGATGAAGGAGCGCCACACGTCCCTGTTCTGGGCAGTTTGCTCCCATGTGTCATAGTAAATGCCGACGTTCTTCAATGATGTCCTCAGGTTGTCCTTATATCGTTTTTTTCTGGCCTTCTCTGTTGCGTTTTCCTTGTTCAAGCTCGCCATAATAGAGATTTTGTTTAAAATGCCGGTGGTCTTGCATGAGAGTTACATGGCCTGCCCACCGAAACTGTGACTGCATCAGGATGGTACAGATACTTGGCAGGCATGCTTGGGCAAGAAACCTCAGTATCTGGGATCGTGTGTTGCCACTTGATGTTGAAGAGTCTCATGAGGCAAGTTGTGTGGTAGTGGTTTAACTTCTTCGCATGGCGCTGGTACACTCTCCAGTTCGCAGGTGTCATAGCGTAGGGAGTACTATCGATCCTTACACCTTCAGCTTTGTCTGTAGACCAATGACTCTTCTGTTCCAGACATTGGCATGTAGTCTGCCGAAGGCTGCGCTGGCCTTTGCAATCCTGGCATTTACTTCGTCATCGATTTCGATGTTCTGGACAGATGCCGCCAAGATAGGTGAACCTGTCCACTGCTGTCAGTTAGTGGCCGTTTGGCTCAAATGCTTGGTTTTGCATACGGTTTTCCTGGGACTGGCTGATACATTACTTTAGTCTTCTTTGTGTTGCTCGTAAGGCCGAAATTTGTGCAATCCTCAGAGAACTTTTTCGACGCTGCATTGCCTGTCAGCTTCAGAGCCAGCGTTGAAGGCGCAGTCATCAGCAAATAGTCTCTTACAATGTCTGTCGCGACCTAGTTTTTTGCTTGAAGCCTCCTGAGGTTGAACAGTTTGCCACCAATTTGGTATCTGATGCCGATTTCCATGTTACCATTGCTAAAGGTACCAGTGACCACGGCTGAGAACATGAGACTGGAAAGTATTGGCGCCAGTACACAGCCTTGCTTCACTCCGTTTGAGACAGGAACGAACTCAGACCTCTCATCGATATTCCGGACTCTAGCTTTCATACCGGCGTGGAGTTGTTGCACCATGGTGATAAATTTACTTGGCCATGATCTTCCACAGGCCCTCTCTACTAACAGTGTCGAAAGCCTCGGTCAGGTTGACATATGTGGAGAAAAGTTCAGCATTTTGCTCTTGGCTCTTCTCTTGCAACTACCTATTAGCGAACACCATGTCGATGGTTCTACACTGGCTTTCTGGAAGATGTCCTTGGTCAAGGTAAGATGTGAGATGGTTGAGGAGAATCCTGGCGAGTATCTTGCCTGCGATGTAGAGTAAAGATACACCTCGGTAGTTGTCACATGCCTGATGATTTCCTTTGCGCTTGTACAAGTGTATTATAGTAGCGTCCTTGAATTCATGTGGGATCGTTGTTTTTGCCACATGAGCTGAAACAACTGATGGAGCTTTTGAGTCAGAGATACACCGCCTTCCTTGTATATCTCTGCTAGGATTCACTTGAGCCAAAAGCATTGTTGCTAGAGAGCAGACGTATCGCTTTCTGGGTCTCTAACAGGGTTGGGAGAAGGATCATCCAGTGATTCATTGACTGGCACTTGGGGCAGACGACCAATGGCTTCCTTACTGATAGATGTTGGGCGGTTCAGGATGCAGTTGAATTGCTCAGCCCACCTTTCGAGGACCTGGTCTTTGTTAGTGATCATGATGTTCCCATCCGCAATGAGGAGATGGGATAATCTTGATTATGAGGTTTCATTGACTTCGTAAAACGTCTTCATATAATGCTTTTCATCATAACTTTGGATCTCATCAGCTTTGTTACTCAGTCAAGATTCCTGCACTTGCCAGAGTTTCCGTTGAACAGTCCTACAAATGTTTAGGAAGGCATCTTTCTTTGAGGTGGACTTTGGATCATTTAAGTACTTTATGTGGAGGAGGATGTTTTTCAGCCAACAACTGCTTGATGTCTCATCAAACCAGTCTTTGTGCTTTCTGGAGTAGGGTCCTAAGATCTCTGTAGACCAGTTCTCAAAGGGTCGCTAAGGCTGCCTCAACATTCTGGGTGTCCTGAGAGGTGGATTGAGGACGGTTTTCTAGAGTGCTGACAAAGGTCGTTTTGGAGCTGTAGTTCTTCAGCGGGGTTTCACTCAAGGCTGCAATGTCGATATTGTGTCTGGCTAGCAATCTGCCAATCAGGGTACTTCTCCTCTGAGGTGTGTCAGCATCATTTTTGTCCAAAAGTGTGCGCACGTTCCATGCGTCGAGGGTGAGAAGAGCAATTTTCATCTTTTTCTTTGTAGTGTTTCCACTGCTGGTGTAGGGTCCCCGCCAACCGCGGTTAGCTGGCTAGGGAAAAATGGAGCAGACAATATTTAAGGCACCTTTTCTAGCCCTTTCCTCATGCCTAGAGGTGAGCAGTGCAAATCATAAAAAGGGCTGCTGAGTCTCTCAGGGGTCTGCCGCACCCCATGCTGCTCTGTGTCAATGAAGAACGAACATATGTCCCGAACCGCCTGTATGCAGATTTGCGGCAACGGATGCCAGTACACCCACACCTGCAACTTCATCGCTTGTTCGTCTCCACAGGCTTTTGGGGAGAAAGATGATCAAATATCTAGCAATTGACTTAGTTTAAAATGAGGAAGAGTTGGGCGTTGTCGACCTCACTCTCTCGTCCAAGACCCTCTGGATCCAGTGGCAAGGGAAGGTCTAGACGGCTGGAGATGGAATCGGATGCAGTGGATGACAAGGACTATATACGTACCTCGTCATGCTTTGTGCGCTCCACAACCCGTTCCTGAGAATCACCTTCCTGTCTGTTGAACTAGCTATAGGTTTCCTCCGCGCAGTGCACCGAATCGAGTCTTCGTATGCTTGGGTAGGCAAGCCCTATCTCACATAGGGTTTAAGACCCGTCTGCTACTTTCACCTGGTTTAGCTCGCCAGTCGAAGCTGTTTACTCGGGCGTGGATGCTGAAAATATTACAGCTTCTTGGAGCCACAGTTGACTAGCTACACCTGAAGAGACACGACTGTTCCCCCACCAGAGGTGCTACCCCTCAAATATACTCCCATACAATCCTGCACCACTCACGTACACCTCTCATGTAAATGCAAGACTGTTAGCTGTTGCTTCTTGCAAACGCAAGATCGTTAGCTATCGCTGCTTGTAAATGTATGACCGTTAGCTATTGTTCCTCGTCATTACAGCTATTGATTGTGGGCATTCCTTTTCTAAGTAATAAAGAATGATGCTTCTACCAGATACTTTACATCGTGTTTGAATAGTTAATATCGCTTTTTAAAAAAATCCAATCATTTACAAGACTGTTTTCTTACAGATAATATATATGTGATTCTTTTCATTGTAAGGATCATGACCTGTGGTGAGTTCCTTTTAAGCGTTTTAGATTGTCCAGCATCTAATGTGTTTTAAAATTCGATGCGTGTAACGTCTTTTATTGTTTTTATTTTATGACTCAGATATGAATATGATAATTTGTACGTTTTGTTTGTGTATCTAATTAGGCTTTCATTCGAGTTTACTTTCCTTTTGTCTTCGTGTATAATTTTGCTTATATCTATTATTCTCTTTCTGTTCTTCGGATATGGCATTTAATGTTTACTATTATTTTGCTACTAATGTTTGCATTACAATTATTTATTATCTTCTTAATCTCCTGGCTGGTCTGTTCATTTTATTATTCCAACTTATTTATAACGGTTAGATTTGAGATCGTAGAGTAATCTTTCATCGATTGCCTGATTTTCTTCATGCCACTCACCAACAAATTTACTGAATTTGGATTATTCTTTATGATTGGATGTAACTACTGCTGGTTGTTAGGTGCTAGTCCTCTGTGTGTTCTTTTCCTCACTTTCTGATGTGCTTGAATAACAGAGAATAATGTATTTAATGTTGCTAAATAGGTAGTATGTATACAATCTCTTTATTTTTAACAATCTACAATCTGGATTTGTGGCTTTATAATTCCAAGTGTCATGAACTGACCGAGTGATCTGCAATGTGATTGGGTATAAACGGTCAGGTGATACCTATTTGGAATTTTATTAAACATCAGTAAAATCTGTGTACTGCTTTTAGTTATTAGTCAGTTTCCTGGTCATTTTATGTTAATCTTTATATATGCCGACGCCTTACACTATAGCAATAATAACAACAGTGTGTGCCTATGTTTGGTTTTTTATCGTAGCTTTAACAATTCGAGTTACATAGCTACCATGTCTGCAGTTCGGACAGTTTATAGTGATGTCTAGCAGTGTGGCATCATGCCGCAGACATGTAGCATCATGTCCCACATAGTCACATTATCCTGACACCAAGCGAGTCAGCTGCAAGTACCAATTTTTTAAGTCTCTGGTATGACTCGGCCGGGGTTCGAACCAGCGACCACCCTCATCCGAGGCAGACTCTAACCACTTAGACGTTAACCAAAGACGTCCCTGTAAGTGTGAAGTCGAGTATTTTGGTGGAAGTGTGTGACCGAGACCAGTAATAAACGAAACTGCGGAAATCATACGGGTGATGATTATGAAACTAACCATAGATGCACTGGGAAACATGCAAATCATTTACTCGACATTTACTAACCTTACCCCAGGTTCCGTATTTATGGTAAGAGTTGTAGGTGGTTTTATATTTCTGTCAACATGGTCTCGAGCTCAGCCATGGTAGTCGTTTCATCCTTAATATCCATCAAGTACAACTTGGTAATTATATTGAAACTGACATGTGCAGCCACAAGAAGTTCTGAATAGACACGTATTAGCGAGGATATTTGATGTGCACCGCCTGTCAAATCGTTACTAAGGATATTGTTAGGACAACAATTTAAATTGGTGTACCTTATATTCCGGCCACACCTAGGGTATCAATGGCTGCCGGGATGACTCGGCAAATATAATCTACAACCACATACATGAATTTGCATTTCTCAAGTATTGACATTCTCTTGGTTATTTCATCTGGCAACTGTTGTTCCGCTTCGATTATTTTCTTGCGTCTGTAACATTGAGGGTTTATCATAGTTCTTCTATTAATAATGTAAGCGCACAATATAATGGCTCGATATACCTTGATCAGGTATAACAAGCAAACGCGCTTCTAACCAATGGTTCTTTTCTTTATACTGGTGCAGCTGTCATACAATTATAGAAAATCTCTGCAAGATGAAGATTTGTCTGTGGCGATTGTGCGTTTTTTGGTCCTCGCATTGTATTCTTATAGAAACAACCCAATTACGCCATTGAATAGTGTCTGCAACGATCGATCTCGTTTTCGCCCAAACACTTACAAGGACAAGTGCGACCTTGTTAAATAACAATCGAGATTTTGATCTCTTTTTTGAGCCAATATTGGTGCAACATAATCAAAGGGGAATGCAATCAGGGTAGATATGTTGGTAAATTCAACTTCATTGTTGTGGAAACAAGCCCTGGGTGTTTTCATACCTAGCTGTGCATTACGTGACAGAGCGTTTTCACCTGCTAATAGAATGATTCCAAGCTGGCTTTGAGTTGGTATTGGTGCATCAGTGTGGTTCCCAACTGTCTATTTATATTTGACCCTTAACAAGATTATATTTCAGTGTGTACGACGGTGTTTTGGCGCCCAAAGTTTCAAGTAGATATTCGTCAACAACTGGAACGAAATTGTAATCAATGTCAGCTTCCAATGACAGCCGGTCCAACACCCAGTCGGCCAATTCGGAAATCTAATATTAAACACCAGACTCAAATCGGTAAACAATGCTTCATTTTCAGTTATCCCACGTATCTCTTTTCTTTCAAACTTGATAAACTTGATCGAGTCTTCAAATTTATAAGTTTTAAATGAGTTGTCATTAGAATATTACCTAAATAGAGTATTTCTATATTCGAATATTTTAATACACCAAATTAATACACTATTAAAATTTTTCGTTGATTGTCTTTATTCTACTAATTTAATATGAAAAGGCTGCACGCATGTAGTTGAAGGAGTGTACGCAATAAAGAAATAATATCCGATCTATCAACACCAAGTCTAAAGTTACCACTAGGATGAAACCCATGAACATTTACATCTTTTATAGCAAATCTTTCACAGCTTCCTCCATCAGACAGTTTCATATGTTCATGTGCCAATTGCCTGCCAGATATTGATATATCATAAGTTTATATCCATGTATTATTTTGTCATAGCATCATCATCGATGGGCTCTTGAAACAGTTGAATTCGGTTCTATTCACGATAAAATCTTCACTCTTTTTATCCCCAGGCTTTCTAACTTTTGATACCATGTTTGAGTCGACGTAATCATTGATAAAGGCAACCCATACATTAGAGTCTCTAAATCCCGCGATGTCATTAATTTCGGCCTGTTCTTTGCGACAACACTTCTCAGCTTCAAAACAGCAATGTCCACTTTGGATGCATGTAGATTTCGAGTTTGCTGTACACAAGCTCACCAGGGTCAGCGTCAACAACAACCCTACTGATAAATTCAGTAGAATTCGGTTTGGTGGCAAACCTGGTCATATCTATATAAGGGCCAATTCGCCTGGCGGTTGAGTGTCCTTAAATAGTAGGCATTTTGTCCGTCGAGCCTAGTTTGCAACGGCAGCATTCAATAAAACATCGGTTGTCTAGGGCTAGCGCCTCGGGTTAAATAATCAACAGCTTCATAAGGCGGTGCAAGCTAATACGAGATCTTCCAAAATATGAAAGATGTCGATGTGTTACCACGTATAGTACCCAATGCGTTGCAGGCGCTGTTCCTAAATCCAGGTGGATGATTCCAGTTTACTTTATGCATGTAATCATCGACGCAATTACATTCCACATAAAGACAAATCTGAAATGCTTGACCGACTTTGCCATGGCGAGTAAAATAAAATTAGTAAATGTATGCATCGAAAAGGTATTCCTTCTTTTCGAGAGGGTCCGCCTAAAATCGTTTTCTTCAGTGCTATCCGGGTCACTAACACAGCCGCTTTTGCAACGACGGAAACAGCCTCTGCGGTGAAAGGACCACTAGAAATCAAAATGTTGCAACTGTCTTTTGCATTTATGCCAACTATGACTTGGATAATTTATATGTCATTTAGGCTTCTTTTGTTTGTTTGGCCGCAAAAAGCTATCAAGTTGTGTTTGGGTCACCACACAGGAATAATTCCAGTTATCTTTGCCGGAGAAAGTTTCAATACGACCTTACAATTGTTCGTATTGAGCTCTTTTTCACAAGCTGTTTTTTACAATCAACAAAATCTTTCCATCTTTTAACGACACTACCAGTTTCTCTAGCACTTTCTCAACGGCAGCTTCAAAAAGGTTCAACTTCTCCTCGTTGGCCCTTTGCTTTCCTGTAAATTCCCTAAAATGCCAATTTTGACCATTTTATCACGATGTTTTTGTTTATTTTCCTTTGGATTCCGGGTTTCTCAGCATGGTTTTCCAGTTTTTTTTTTAATTTTTATAATAACAATGGAATGCATGAGGCTTTGAAAATCATCTCTCGAGCTTTGTCGGTAAATACTTGAGACGGCGGTTTCTTGTGCTCGGAAACAAAACTGGGCTTTTCTGGTACTGTTTCAAGTCTTTCTTCCCGATAAATTAGTTCAAACTCAGCCATGCCAACCGATTCGGATGCGGCGACTGGTTCAATCGTGCTGAATGCTTTGGGTTTAGTAAGCTCTTTTTTTCTGTTAGGTTTTAGTATAACCACGGGCTTTGCTTTGATCTTTTTACCACGTGGCTTTTGCAATTTTAAAACACCTTGTGCTCTTTCTATAGCAGTCGTTGCGGTAGGTTATGTTCTCTTTTCATATGTTTACCTCCTATGGCTGCAATATCTTTTGCTACATTCCATACGATCATTGGAAAAGTTAAGCTGCCATTGAAAACTAAGTGACTGCAACAAATGTGACCCAAAGGGCCACTCGAGAATGGCTAGCCAAACAAGCGCTGTGGCAAATTATTTACTTAGCCGCACCAAGCACGATTTCCGATGGATGGTTTGATGTTAGGAATCCCAACGAAATACATCGGAATGACTTTAATTTCTTCTACATGATTGGGAACTCGGGGGCATAGAGATAAACTCTTTAACCATTGTAGATGTTGCGATTAGATACAAAGAAGCAGAGTCGTTGATGTCTAAAGATTCAGCAAGGGTCCCTGATGTGCTTCAACTTATTTATGCACACGGACATCTAACATGGCCACGGCTGTTGTTGTAATCAAGGTAAAACATTTTTGGAGCAGTTGCTGCGTTGTTTACCAAACATAAGATACTGGTTTGTATTGACATGTTAACATACATCGCGACCAGGCTTTTGTAGGTAGATTCAACTGTACACATGCGGAATGGTTATTCAGATAACAGTACGCAAAGGAATGATTGATAAGGCATCAGATCCGACCTCGCGAGTGGGTAACATGACTTCCATCAGTCTTTTAAACACTAAATAATGAAATAAGACGTACGATTGGATTAAAACCTGCTGAGGCGAATCTACAAAGGTTGTTACCGTTACTTCAAAAAACGATTTCATAACCATCGCAGTTAAACCCATTTGGAAACAATTTCATCTAGAATCTGCAAGTACCAGAGGAGTTAGAAGGTGGACATCCTCGTGCTACCGATCCGGTCTGGTCCACCGATGTATTTACAGTCTCGGACCGGAATGATACTCTGAGGCAACCAACACGTCACATTTTGGCGCTTGTTGTCCAACCATAGGAGACGAGTCGACTGGAGACAAAGCTTCCACTGCCAACATAACATGGGTTGCCTCATTGGTCAGCCATAGAGAATGTTGGCAAAAGATACATGACGTAACTTTTGGAAGAGCAAGGTAATATTGTCTGGGTTGTTAGCCCTAGCCAAGAGGTGAATCGACATGGAGATACCATCACGGATTCCACGCTCAGTAAGAACATTGTTGATCTCTGACGGTGATTAGTTCCAGTTTTACTTTTGTCATTGACAGCAGCGCAGCCCAAGCCATTCCAAATGATTAGAAATAACGCGCGGGATCGAGACTGTACACACGCTTGTCTGTATCTCAAAAAGTTTCAAAGACATCTGCGAGCAGAACCACATATGTTTTAAAATACAGATGATGATAGTCACCAAGGTTTTTAAAAACCAAACGCGGACCAGGCATTGTGTGAATGTTCATAGCCTTTGGCGGAAATATCGTCGCGAGACAACGATGGATGGAATGTCTCGATTGGCGGTAACTGAGTCTTATCAAACTGTTTCAATCCTCTCATGTAGTCGTGGGGATACACTCCTTTTCTAGTAATCAGCTCCATCTTGTCAGGGTTAGAAGTTCAATATCGACTAGCGACTTTGAAGCTTTCTGCCGCAAGGCTACTGTCTCTTGCAGGTTGGAATTTAGAAGCGGTAAACGAGTCAATGAACTGCAGCTGATCAAGTCCAAACGTCATGAATGTTTCCATGTTGTTTGGGATTACTCTTACAGGCGCATTTGATGCTGATGTGATTCCTTGCATGATCATGTGGCCATCATACCAACGCAGGTTAATAAGCCCCACAGGGATTTCTGTTTTGATTGGGTAAATTGTTAACTGCAGATTGTACGCACCGAAACCAAGATGTGATTTACAATATTCGTAATGGCATGTTCTGCTGCATATTTCAAGGCACACACATTTGCAGTGATTACGTCCTAATGCCATTGAACATTCTATAAATACGAAAGTTTATCTAATTGGGTAAGAACATAGTTCCATCTATGTAGAATAAGCTCTTCATTTATGGTAATCTGAAATACTGTACGAGAGCCTTGTACATAAACATGAGCGCAAAACTCTGAATAATCTGTGAAAAAACAAACCGATAAATTCATGTAAGATGTGCCTTAAGTTCATCTCGGCCCAACTGAGAGAATAGAAGGCCCAGAGCTTGTTTAAATAAAGTACATCTCAAATAGTTGTTTCCTCAAGTATTAACTAAAATAATATTTCCTCGAGTGTGAGTCGGATCTGCCATATCCTGTTCAACAGTATAGCAAGATTACTGGCTAGGACACTGAGCACCATAAGCACGTAAATGAAAGAACTAGTTGAAGTTCAGAGGCTGGTGAAAAACATGCCAGTTAGAAGCCAATTTGAGAGCAACGCCATTTTGAATTACTAAGCTAATTGGTAAACTTGCACAGCATTGGAATGATGATTTTAGGTTTTTCAGATATTGCTAGCGCTTCCACTAGACTGTACACTACTGTATAAGTAATTTTCGCATGGGAAATTATTAATTTGACTAACACTTGCATAAGGACAAGGAATATATAAATTTTTCTTTGATATAAAAATCGGCACGTCAAAATAATGCATTTCTTGATTAAGTCTATTTTCTCTTTGAGAACTGAATGGCACGCGAGAAACAGAATTTACTACATCGTTATACAACAGCCAGTCTCTGCTATACTTGCAAACAATACAAAAATGCAACCGGTCTTTAGCAAACATTAATCAGATGTTGCAAACATTGATCAGATTCCAAATCGGATAGCTCAGCTGCACTGGAAACTACACCCATGTTTACACTCGTGGCCACACGAGCATCGATGCAAATCATAAGTGTATTCGCGCCTCACTTGTCGTGGGCGTTTATGTGCTTACCACATCAACGAGCAACAGCAGAGACGTGGAATGAGTGTACTGAGTAGTTCGATAATAGATGCTTTGATGATTACTGATCTAGGTTGAAGAATTCTATCACACATGACGTTCCTCTTGCAGGGGCGCCTGTTGATGACATTCACACTGGCCGTGTGAGCGTGATATAATGACAAAGTCATGGGGATATAAGACTTTAATCTAAATCAGTAAAAATATATAAAGCTGATATTATCATGCTTGTCATGGGTTTCATGTCAAAAACAAGTATGTATACTCAAAATCCGATAACTGTTTGAGATGGAACTGACGTCGGGCCCCATGTACATGAAACATCGTAAGCTCAATCTCAAATTCAGTCTTAAGTTCTGACTTTAGTCTAATATAGTGCTCATCGCTACGACTTGTTTCCTCCATTCACATAATAAAGCCATTCATTTTGTTCCTTATTGAGAATGCCATTTGACATTTTCGGTACCTGCTATAGCTTATGATCTCAACTTTGAGTCTCAGTTTTTAGTTTGAGTTTTATTTTTCTAGGAAATACAGAATCCACATGTAAATGGCGTAACATCGTTAATTGCTCTGCAGCATTTGAAATTTCGAGAACATTAGAAATGTAATGAAATTCCAAACTAACAATCAGAGGTTCTGTATTTAGTTCGTTTATGATTAAAATTCTGGGAGGTAAATATTACAATGCATAACGTTTTATATTGGTTTTTGATTGAATTGTACTTTCAAAATTTGTTCTTAAGGAAATGACTCCCCTCATGCTCAGTGACATGGTCTGATCAATGTAAACCACTCCCATCCCTGGCTAAAACAAGACAAGTTTCCACACACAAAGAAAAAAACCAAAATACTTGATTTAAGCAAGATCTGTATTGCAATTTGCATTTATGTGTAATCCCCGCTAAATTTAACGTAGTTCGAATCTAAAACCCTTGCATCTGTGGAAACAGTGTATCCTGGGTTCCATTGGGTAACCCCAATGGTAGACACCTGCTGATATCCGGGTTCGGTTGCGGTGGCTGTTCTTTTCCACATGAAATAAAATGAAGTAATAATGCATATACTGCCAATATATCATGATTTGATTTACAACAGTACATTCATAGCCGCTCCTTTTCAGCTTGTAGTCTGAATTATGCCTATCGCACGTATTCCTAAAAGGTAACCATTGTTTATGATGGTATGTCTTTTAGAAACCAGGAGAAAATATGTCAACCTTATTTGCCTTACCGTAAAACCATTTCATGATCACAAGAGTTCATGCCATCACAGTGTATATAGTAAAAAAGATACTAGAATACCAAGGGAAATGAAAGTTTTGTTTGCGGATTGCAGACTATCTTTAATTATAAAAAGATCAGGAAATACCATAGTTATCTAGGGACCGATAATGAAAGCGTCTATTTGAACGCATCACATTCTAAATAAAATCTGTTGTATTAATATATTGGTAGGTATATTATACGCAGGTAACAGTACAATTAAGCCATATTTAATCACCATAAAGCCACTTAGGTGGCAAGGGACAGTTCGCCATGTTTAATTAAAATAAAAATTGCTATTTGCAATATCCGGATTATGGTGAGAGCTTTCGAAATGCACAGAGGTCGTTAAGCATCGGTACTATAGGTTCTAGTGGGTCATTGAACGCATTATTAACAATTGAAATGAAAGTATTAGAAATTACACTGGCATGCTAGTCCATATCAAATTAAACATTAACTGACTTGAATAAATATTTTAGCAAATTACTGTTTACAAAATAATAGATCTTTCCAACAGCATGAAAGATTGAAAATAGTTGCTTCTATCTCCCTGACAATATTTTTGAGATATTGAATGATGCGTGAGGAGTGTCAGTCCCTCTGGTTCTCTCAGTAAATCAGGATTCGTTCCTAACTATGAATGTGACTGACATACACTATGAATGTGACTGAACTGTACTGCCAAAAACTGGCTGCATCAAATTTCCTGATCCGCAAATACGTGGTTCGTGAATAGACCGTCTCATCAACATCCATAACGGGTTCAAAATATCCATTTATATTTGAATGTAGATAAAACACTCATTAGGGGTATCTTTAAGGGTAGGAAAACTAAATCATTTATCACAGAACTTGATGCTAATATATTAAAAATAAAGCATAAAGTCTGCATTAGATTAGTATCCGAACTACACATGCTTTTGTTCACTATGTTAGTTAGAGGAATCTTATTTTGGCCTTGAAAAACAGGTGTTCTGCGAAATGTTTTGAGCCGCACACTGTTAAACAGGGGATCGCCTGCTCTGCACTTAATAAAAAAGCTTAGCACAAAAGGTTAATATGATTCTTAGTCATTAGGAAATTACATTCAGGATATCAAAATAAAAGCAAATATTTTGTTGTCACTATTAACTGAAGTTTGGAAAATTAATGGAAAAAATAAACCCATTTACTAGCCAATGAATGCATCTCAAAATTTTAGTACTCTATCTTTTATTCCCCCCCCCCCCATTGGTTCTTAGACCGCGAATTAATTAGTTGTCCAATATTTACATGCCCATTGGCACTATTTAAAGGTTTGTAAGGCATCCAAACGTAGCTAGGTTAACCAACGAGTGCAGTAAACAAACACAACAGAGTACAAATTGTCGAACATGCAAATTATTCTATTTCAGTTCCCAATGTACATTGTTCTTGCATATTTGACGTTTTCCAGTATAGATGGATAGTTCTAGACTCAACCCGTTTTCGTATGTGGAGTTTGGTCAGTCTTTCCTGTTATGCAACTTAATCTGATTTCCATGGATTGCTGTTTTCAGCCCACGCAAGGTGTATGTTCCTTTCTTATTTACAGATATTACTGAGTAATGACCATTCCAACAATGGAGCTGTGTTTCACGAACAATTTTGTACCGCGGTGTACGCCAGTATTTCTGAACTTATCGCAGTAAGTATTACCGTATTATACTAAGGAAGAGCCAATCAAAGTTTTATTTAATTTATGTCTGTCAATAGGTGGAAAAATATCTTGCTCTGATTTATAGCAATATAACACCACATTACATCCATGATACCAATTTGGTGTGCAGCTACGTGTCAGTTGGTTCTAGAGGCCTGGCGTATTCCAGGTACTACAAACTTGATTACTGACTCTTTTTCACGTTTTCTCATGGACAAATTCAAGGTGTTACCACAAGCATGTGCTGTCAACAGACAGCCCTTCCTCCTACGCATCCTTCAGTTTCCCAGCTGACACTGTTTTGAGAACATTTGTCGCTTGATTGTGGGCATGTTCTGTATAACATTCCACCAGGATGGCCTACATAACCGGGTTACAATGACTACTGAACTTTCTTACCATTTAGGTTTGTCATCTCGAAGCAGCATAATATTTTGTCTTTCATTACTGAGAGAAGCCAAAGTTTATTATGATTTATAATATGATGGGAAACGATGCCAAACTCTAGTGTAACCACTAGGGCGCCTATGTCACGATGTTACATGATTGGGATATCCTAATTCTTCTCGTTGGGGGGGGAGGAAGAGAGAAAAAGAGAGAGAG
>JAECUM010017599.1:0-94418 GCA_016617855.1 Megalonaias nervosa
ATATACCGTATTCATTGCATCCCTTGTCTTAAATTGCCATTGATTTTGAGTACAGAATGTTTTTGTTTTCTGTAATCTACAATGTATATGTTTGTTTTTTTACATCCAAATTACACCAATTTGTCTGTAACCGAATGTGCATGATTGGAAAATCAATATGTTTGTTATGCTTAATTTCTTAATTAAACTATTTTTAACTAATATTGTCTCTCTCTTTACTTGCACAATGATTAATTATGTATCCATGTGTGATCCATTTTCCATCATGCATAATCAGTAACAACACATGGGTCCACCAAGCATTGCTAGTGGAAATTACAATGGCTTTACATCAGAATAAATTGGGATGGGGGTGGGGAGCAGTAGTATGAGTTGAACAGTAAGTAAAATGGGCACAATTAGTGATGAATAGATCAAGCATTTAGTAAACTGAACTAGTTAGGTAGTAACTGTATTTTTCAGCTTAATTTTCTAAAACTTTGTGTTCAACTTTGTACTAGCAAATGGTAAATGCAAAATAAATGTTTATCAGTGAAATCAGCATGAACAAATGAAGTACTAAGATTGATATAGCAGTCTAGAAGAATTTCTGACCAGATTTTAATCAAAATTAAACTTAATAAATAGGTGTGTGTGTGTGTGTGTATATATATATATATATATATATATATATATATGTCCTTCAGCACAGTACCCTTTGATATAAACATGATTCCAGATATCTCTTGTATCATTTAGTATGACAAAAATTTTAATTACAGATATGTATTTTCTAATATTCATTGACCTAAGCAATTCATAAATCAATTTTGATCAAGTGTCAAAAACACATTGCTACAATATGTATTTGTTTCAGATTAGACACTACTGCATTCAACAACTGTAAGATATTGCATTCAATAAAAAGTTAGTGTATAGGAAATCCAGTAACACCCAATATTACCATCAGTGCAGGTCAGCTAGCTAAGCTGTGAATCAATGCCACCCATGAACAATATTTCAGAGCATGCAGCAATTCTTGTTTATGTGGCTGTATAGACATCATGGTTTTAACTTTAGCATTTGTCAAGATTAGTAATTGTAGCTGTCCAGTACAGCATGCTTGCACTTTCATCACCACACATAAAGCAACCATATATATTTTTTTTTCCCATTTGTATAATAACATCGTTCAGGCCTGTAGTGTCCAACTGATTCTACTACAATAAAAATTCTACATGTGCACAGACACTATGTGCAAATACACAGTAATACCTAGCTTTATCATACTGCTGTTGCCACTGGAGCAAAACCACTATGGTAGTGGGTCAGCTTAGTTCATTGTCTGGGATTAGTCATAATAGTTGGTTTGGACTGTGCCCAATATAAGGATGCTGATATATAGGTAAAAGCCTTCTATCCACCATCTCTTCTGCTCATATTAGTAAAAAGCTAAATGCATATGCACACACCCACAGATTCTAATCACAGATCATATTGATAAATTAATTAACTTGGGGATTATCTTAGTGGCATTTTCAAAGAGAAGGGAATTGAGTCATAGATGCCACCTGGTAATTGGCTTATACAGAACTGCAAGGTTAATCAGGTCAGGACTTGGCACACAGTGAATGTGACGAAGCTCCTACAAATCAGCCGTACTCAGATCCATCCATCAAGCGGACTGAATTTAGCCTCAAAGCCGCAGTCGAGAAAATTTATATGGCGTTGGCAACTTCAGAATGCCTTCCACCTCCTACAGCTACTCAAGACTATAAAGTTAAATCATCGGTAGATTTCGACGAGGATGGTGAGATGCCGTCCTTTTGGCTCCTTCCCCATTCAGCTAAAATTAAGGAGGCCAGTGACCGCCTTTTGGGTAGAATTGCTGACCCGAGGAATTCTAATGCTTTCTTTTCAGAAAGCCAAGTACCAGCTATGCTCTCAGTTCACTGGTACAACACTCACTCAGACGCCCTCAGTACTGATCTCCCGGCCCTTGCCAAACAAACAAAAAAAAATCTAGCAGCTGTTCACATGTCCACTCAACTGCTTTATAAAGTGGAAAAAAAATATGTTCCATGCCAGGTCAAAGCTATTCCGGAACGAAGTCCATGACGTTTTCAATGTTAGATTTAATAGCCAATGCTTTGATGCTTCGGTCAACTTCGACCTGATGTGACGTAAAGAATGTATGCGGTCCACGTCACTCAAACCTCGTGATACCCTGGCATTATGGATAATCCCGTTTAGGTCACCGTTACTCTTGGAGTAAATATTGAAGAAGTTCGGAAGCAGGCAGCTCAAGAACTGCCTCTCCAATTCGCCGCTTAGCCCACACACGAGCTTCGAAACAATCAGCCCCCACCACTGCAGGGGAACGATAAATGGAATAGGGACAAGGGATCTTTTCAGTCAAATGTGCACAAATGATCCCAACCCAATGTCAGGAGACAACATTCCGTCAGAACGATTGGGTGACCCAGGTCATTTCGGAGCGGCATCGGATTTCATTTATCCAACCCCTCACCATTCCTCCTCTTCCCTCTTCACGGTCGAACTATCAGATCGGGAGAAGGATACCTTTCTACAACAGGAGATATGGTCACTCACCGAAAAACAGGTGGTGGAGATTGTGCAAAGACCACAATCGCCGGGGTTTTATTCAAGGCTGTGTCTTATTCGGAAGGCGAACGGCAAGTTGAGGCCGACCACTGATCTGAGTCGCCTCAACCAATTCATTTTGCCACTGAAATTGAAGATGGAGGAGATCAATCCGTATCTCCATCCGACGGGACGAGTATACTTTGAATCTCAATCTGACCAACGCATATTTTCACTCCCCTATCCACCCCGCAATACGGAAATTCTCCGTTTTGTTTACCGCCTCAGGGTTTATCAGTTCAATGTCCTACCTTTTGACCTCAACATCAGCCCTTGAGAAATTGCAAAAACAATGGCGCCCCTTTTCATGTCCCCTCGATTATACAGTCATGATGACGCCCGAGCTACGTTTATTCGCGTATCAGTAGTGCAACCCAGGTAGGCTGACCATAGGGATCCCGCTGCAGAAGCCCCAAGTGGAAATAACGGTATGTGATGAAGTCGGTACATATGATTAGGTTACTCACCTGTTGCCCGACTTCACTACCATCAGCTGCACGTGGGATCCGGGGTAGCTGCCGCTCCACATCAACCTTTTAGAAATGAAATATGTCATCAACATCTTTCATTTCCAGCAAGATCGAATCTCAGGCGAAACGGTCCTCATTATGTCCGGCAAGTCTGTGGTGGTTACCTACCTTCTCAAACAGGGGGTGGGGCGGGGGCACCAAATCACCCCACCTGTGTGTTATGATTGGCAATTTCTACGTTGGTGAGACAACCTCCATGTCAACGTACAAATTAGACACATACCTGGCAGACTCAATGTCTTGGCTTACAATCTATCCAGGAAAGGTCAAGTCATTCACACGGAATGGTCTCTCCATTAATCGGTCTTTATTCTGATTTTCGCACTTTGGGAGCGTCCGATGATCGATCTTTCTGCGACAAGGTGGAATCACAACTTGACCACCTTCGTCTCTCCAGCTCCAGGCCCAGAATATTGGACCAAGTACTCTCTGTCAATCAGTTGGGAGGGGTTGTGGGCATTTGCCTACCCTCCAAAGGTATTGTTACCAAAATTATCCAAAAGTTACTGGGTCAGAAATGCAAGATGATTCTGATAGCCCCTCTCACATGGGACAAGTCCTGGATTACCGATCTACTCGATCTAGCGATATATCTGCCCAGGAAAATTCCGGCCAACCCAAATCTTCTCAAGCAGCCACGGTCACGTGTGTTCAATCCCTGCCCGAATGGTCTTCTTCTTTATGCTTGACTCTTGTCTGCACGGCCTTGTGCGACAAACAATTTAAACCTTCGATTGTAAAGAGAATCTCGAGAGCAAGGAGGCCCTCCACTTTGAAGGATTACGAGCGACAGTAGCGTGCTTTCCGGGACTGGTGCCATATCAATATCATCGTCCCTCTGAGTGCCTTAATCCATCAACTGGCTGACTTTTATCTCTGGCTCTTAGAGAAGAAACAGTTGGCCCCAGTTGCTATCAAGAGCTATCGCTCCATGATAATAGACACATTCCGGCATCATGGTAGACGTGATATCGACCATGATAAAGATCTATCAAATCGTTTAGCCGATTGGATCTCAATCGACCAAAATCATTCACTGTTTCCAAACTTGAATCTCTACTGTTTTTTAACATGGCTCAATTCGAATAAATTCGAGCCTTTAGCCCACACGTTGCTAACGTTACTATCAGGAAAAAAACAACATGTTTTCTCATAGCTTCAGCTTCAACATGCAGGGTATGCGAACTACATGCGCTTTCAGTTGACCCGAACGATCTTTAGTTCAGATCGGACGGTTCGGTGGTCCTCTTGTTACAACCAGGCTTTGTAGCCAAATATGGGTTATCGTCTGTCGGTAATCAAAGAGTCGTCATTCATTCGCTCTTTTCGTTAGATAGGTCGAGAACAGCGGCCATGCAAGATCCTGTTCGCGAACTCTAGTACTACTTGAAACGTACAGAGTCAAGTCGTGGCACGCGTATGGCTTCTTTCTTCCGGGAAACAGGATATCACCCCTCAAGACCTTACTTCGTGGCTGAAATGGGTTCTCCGCTTGATATGCTCGAAGGTCTCATGAAGATTATCACTTATAAGCTTAGATCGATCTTTGCGAGCCTCGCGTTCGAACGTAACTTTTCAATCCGAGTTATAGTAGAGCTTTTGGCTGGCATGCAGAGTCAACCTTCTCGAGTTTTTATTTCAGAGATTTAGCTTCGCAGAGGCAAACGTTGAATCTAGAAGGCCGATGGCGACAGCACAGATGAACACCAGACCCAACTAAAATAATCAACACGGCCTAACAACTTCATTGGGTTTGCCAGTGATATTTTTTAGGCAAGAAGATTTCAGTAATTATTTTCTTAACCATATGTAGGAGTGACAGATCAAATGACCCTCGGCTGTGTTGCTTATGTAATTAGGAGAACGGGTTATCGATCGCATGGTGAATCCAGCCGTCATTCCCTAGAAGTATAGACAAGGTAGAGGTCGGATGCTCAGCATACCCTCCTCTTATCATCTGTACTCCTAACGTAATATGATTGGTGAAAGTGTTTGAAGCAAATTTAAGTTAATTGTATTTCTTCGTAACACTTACCCAATCACATTATTCAAAGACCCTCCCAACCACCCCGCCATGCGAGCATCCTTGTTAATATATCATTAATGCCTGTCTCCACCTCTTTGTGTACAACTGACAAATACAAAAACAATGTCAAATATGAATGTATTTACAAAAAAGTGCATATCAACAATTTTTAAATCACAAAAAAACCTACACCATGCTTATAAATCAACATTTCATAAATAAGCCTTGTTATCAAGACATGAACAAGGAAAAAATAAGGAGGGTAGATTTGGGGTGAGTCCCTCTGTTTTCATGTATAACTGACAAATACATAAAATGTTAAACATTAATGTATTTTCGAGGTTGATAAGGTTGAGAAGTAGGACTATGTCAGTTTACTATCGATGGAAGCTACTTTTCTGAGCTAAAGAAAACAGACAGCCACCATAATCTTTAAACAACATTCTATTTTTGCATCGTTTCTAGAGAATTCAAATCCAAAGCAAGTCATTGAATGTTCTAAAAGGGAATCCAAGATTTTGTTGATTAAGAAACTACACACAATTTTAATCAACGTCATCCAATCCGATCTTAGTAATTTTACATTATTGAAATGAATGGAGACTGCATTTCCTCTCATGTCCAGAAGAGGCAATCCATATGAATCAAATTATTTCAACTTGTAGCAATTGGAAACGTAGACGGCCACCGAGCGGGTTCCTGTGCGATGACTGTCAGTTTTTGACAAGAAAGTTCATCTTTAGCACCCACTAATGGATTCCAGTGAGACGTGTGCGAACTTAAGAACAGGAGTTAATGTATTTTCCCGGTATTTTGACTGGCAAGGATAAACACTGATTTCGCACTTGATTTTTTCTTGAAAGAGGACTGTCAAGTAAGTCAATGTGCGGAAGTTTCGGTTCTCTGCTACAAGAGAACTGCTTGGCTGTAGTTCTGGTCCTAGCTTGATTATTGCTGTTTCCCACTTCGGATAATACTTTCGCAGTTCAAACAAAGAGTTTGGCTTCTTCGATGTTCGTTTTGTACTTACTGGGAAACTGACTACTTTGGTTCAATCTTATATGTATTCTACACCATTAAAATAATATGTGCTTCGCAACCAGGTGCCCAAATGTAAACGACTCATCATTTCTAAACTACTTCCTTGTTTGATTTTCACTTGGAATGCGTTAAATACTGCATTGTGTAGATCGTCATCTTCTGTCTACGCATCCAGGTATAACGTTTTCACACCACTAATGCACCGATGTGCGTGGTCCTCGCCTCTTTTCCATACGTCAGGATATTTTATACATAAGATCGATAAGAATGTGTCCATGCTGCTGCTGACCAGTTTGTTGTTTATATAAAAAAAGTATTTATTGTTAACGGAATACACCATCCGAATTGATGATTGTAAACTTTAGATAGAAGTAACTGTTATTCAGATCGATGGAAACTTTGATTTGTCAAAGCTACATTTTTTAAAGCATGCAGTCCTCAGGTGACAATAGATTTCAAGACATGCCACCGTACGAAAGGCCGATTGTAACGGAACTCCTAAACTGTGTTCTCTTTGATGAGCTATTCCTCAGCAAGAAGGAAACATCCGTTACAACTCAAGCGACGATCGTTTTCGAAAATCTAGTTTCTCTATAACGTTCCTTTGGAGAATAGAGTATTGTGTTCAAGATCTCATAATGTATTAATATTCACACTGTAATAAATATGATCGACAGGCAGGAAGATAACCAGGACGCACACATTGTTGACGAAAGTGATCATGTTTCCACCTTCATCTTAAGCAGCTATGGCAGAAACCACATTGAAAGGAATGGCTCTCAACAAGGGAGCGGTAGTTGTTCCCACTATGATGTAAAGGACGACATAGGATTAACAAACATCAAATCGAGTATTTGGTTCAGTTTGAAAGGGTATCCGAAATACTCGAAGAGTTGGTCATTCTGTTTAAGTTTTTGATTGTAGTGAAGCCCGTGTTTCTACTCAGAATGACAAACAGGTTCGGCGAAAAGATGTTCAAAAGCGCTTGATCCTCAGCAATATTAAAAATTTGAGTCGGATGAATGATTATACAAAAGTCACATCCAAATAAACTTCGTGATTCAGTTTTATGACTTTGTATAATTTTGCCGTTTAGCAGCAGAACCTGTCGTTTCCTCAATTTCTTTAAGCTCGCTGGACGTCTGAACTTGTTTTGGACGTCAAAGAAACCACCCAAATCCATTCTGAAATGCACCAATAACACAAAACAAATATTTTTAACTTCGATTGTATGAAACTAAATGAGAGATATCTTACAGATAGGTTTGCTATTGATAATTATTTCATACTACTTTGGTTTCACTTCTTGGAAATTTCCGTCAAATAGCTCTGTGTAACGTGTATCTCGAATGTTCTTGTAAATATTATCACACATCGTGCAGTCGTAGACTTTGAGGTTTGTTTTGGCTTTTATTCCTTATCGTCTCGAAGTAGATTAAGCATCTACAGGGTTGCCACACTTGCGGAAACAAGTTTTTATGCAGTCGAAGTATGAAACTTATCTAACTATTCTCTTTTCTTTATGTGTTCCATCCCCATGGCCGTGTCTTTCTTCGTCTTTGAATCTGCTGCCATTTTTCTTTCTTTGGCATTCACGATATTCTTAGCATCTACCAGAATAGGTGGAACAGCTTAGTCTAAAGCTTTCTATTTGAAACAGTTGAAGACGTTGCAATAGTTGTCAGTACTGTTGCCATTTTTCATTTTCTGAAACTTCTGTTCGATTCATCAACAATTGCAACCCTTTATGTAAGTGGTACATCTCTATGAAATTAGGAACAGGGGGTAAATGAGGTATTTGTTATTTGTACCAACGGTAGAGTTTCATCTGCATTTGGTAAGAAATTAAAGTTAATTTTCGTACTTTGATCTATGTACAAGTATTGCTACGTGACAAGTGCTCGTACTCAGTAACAAAGCCAACAAGCTTTGTATATTTAAACAGAATAATTTATTTCCTTATAAAACACGGTAAAAATGTAAAAAAAAGACTTACAGTTTGTGAATATAATTAAAAAATTAATCATGGAATTTAAAAATATAAGTCCTATCACTTAAAAGTTCTAACTGAATCCAAGTTAGAATCCCGATGACGTTCCAAGATGGAGGACGATGACGTCAGATGAAGTAGTTGTACGAAAAATCAACAGTTCCTCGTTGAATCACAACTTATAATGTTCCAATTTAGAAATCCAGAATAAATTTCCAATAAATGTATTTGTCCAAGAATTTTGATGAAGAAGAATATTTTCCAGGGTGAATAAATTATTTTAAATAAAAAAAGCTCAATTCAAAATGGCAGCAACAAGAATACCTTTCAGCCTCAAGGTATTATCTACGAATGACTAAATCTACTAGAAAATGTCTATTTAAAATAACCCAACTAAAACCTCATTTCAGACCCGCGTGATAGGTCACGTGGTTAGTTAATCATCGAACAGCGCAGTAAAAAAAATGCCATTTTACACGTAGGCCAGAATAGCCCTATCTAAAAAATCAAATTCTCACGCTAGAAACGAATAATAAAAAGGCTGTTTACAACATAGCAATCACGTGGGCAGAACATGACCTTGGTAATAGCCAATCGTTTTCACTCGATGTTTACAAAATCTATGAACCAAAGTGAGCTAAAAATAGTGCTTACGCGACTCTTACGTTCTTATTAGACTGAGTATCTTCTTAAAAAAAATCAAATCCCGTGAAAATAATCATTACAATAAAATGTAATGAAACAAAAATATAAAAAAAATGAATTTAAAATTAACACACCAGCAATTAAATTACATATTCGTAACAGTTTGACGTCCTTCCAGAAGGTTCTGTTCCTTTTATGTTCACCTCAACACTCCTTATCAAAGAGGTCTAGCAATTGATTCCAACAACAGAGTGTAAATAAATAATAGCGAACTTATCAGCATCGGGCAGCATCATACTTGTTGAACGAGCAAGTTATTTCTTTTGACTGAATGGAAATTTATTTTAACCATTTGGCGAAGAACATGGCGGTGTCGTTCTAAACGCTGTTTATGTCTTGGTCGATGGAACTATTTCATTGAATACATCCAAACAATATACGTAGACGTATAGATGATTTCTTCAGGTGCGTTTCAGATGATTTGTTTTCGCATCGGGGAATTGTGTTTAGTGAGTAGTGTTATGTATATTTAATTTGTATTGTTTGCTGGCTTTTCTAAATGATTGTATGTTATGTATATCTGTATTTTGCACTGACTTTGTCCAAAATCAAGATCATGTTGTACCTGACCAGTAACATTTATTTTGTTAACAACTTGATACATCGCTACAATTTACTCTATGATTTTGAATAAATTATTCAGATCATTGTTAATGGTAAACATATTTATCGACTTGATTCTGACTTTAGAATCTTCTAGAATGGAAAATTCCATAAAGTTGACAGTATTTCCAGAAAATGGTAATTGTGACCTAGATCAAGTAGAGGGGTATATAATACTGTTTAGATAAAAATTTCTCAGTCTTCCCTTAAAATCTGAAACAGAATCAGTCTCATTGCTGTGTTCAGTGTATAGTTTGGATGGATTTATTTATTCAAATTATTATTTCACTGAATTGCAATGATATTTTTGGACTGGGCCATTAATTTGGAACTATAGTGAATCCAGACAAGGACATTTTGGATTATAATATGGTATACATCAAAAGAAAAGACTGTTAAAACATCATCACATTCCAGGCCATTGGCACATTAGCAAGTTTGAGACTCCGTGCACATCAGCACATTCAATGTAGGAATTTATTTGTAATACCACTAAAATTCAATTGGAACCGTGATAGAACATTTGGAGCTATTAGGAATTTAATTAATATGTTCTGTAAGTGCTTTCTAAATTTTCACTTTATATTCTAGGAAAATAAATTATTTGTTGAATTTTCAAAACCTGTTGGTTCTCACTCTTTTCTGTTTATTAGTTTAAGACGATAGATTCGTAGCAGTCGTGACAAGATTTCCCAATCTGTACCTAAACGAAGAAAGCGAATTTAGTTTCCTTTTCTTTGATTATCTCCTTCAAAGTCGATGTTGTGACTGTAATAGCTTGGATGAAGTTAACTATGAATCATTCATGCTCTGTCTTGTACTTTTATTTAGGGGATACCATCATTTTGCCCACAGCAGCAGCAACCAGATCAGCAGACGACGACGGTGGAGAAGAATTAGAGGTCCGTTTATAGATGGGTTTCCATTTCTTCGTTAGATGAGAAACAATTGACTTAAATCAGGTTTAGCTGACATTTTCACTAACGGAATTCCAAGATGTGTTATCGTGCTTATAGGTAGAAGTTTCTTGCAATACGTGTGTGTGTGTGTGTGTGTGTGTGTGTGTGTGTGTGTGTGTGTGTGTGTGTGTGTGTGTGTGTGTTCTAGCCGCAGTACCTTCCTTGAACGTGAAGTAGTCGTTTTTTATGGCATTCTTTTGCTTGGGAATTGCGAATATGGCGTGCGAACTGACTGCTACTCAGTTTTGGACTTTATTTTCAATTTTGGTATTGGGGGTTTTGCTTTTGTAGCTACGACATTGGGATCACATCGTAGAAGGAAACGAATACTTAATCACACCGCATAAAATTCCACTTCCACCCGACTTCAATATAATGTGTACTTTATTTGAATATAGATTCATGAATCGGCTATTTATGGCAAAGATACCTTTTTTGTCCAAACAGAAAGCATTGCGTTTGATATGGAATCTGAATGAATCCTTGTTTTACTTGACGTTCTATCGAAGTAACATCATCACATTTCTTTAAGGCTGCTAACAAATGTGAACACACTTATGTATGCTTGCAACTGATGGCATACAGTACACGAACAAATTGGGCAGGAGGATGAGATGGAAAGGACGAAATGCTGTTTTTAAAGATTTGAAACAGACGAAAAATATGAAGGCGATATGTGAATGACTGGGCTTCCTTCTTCATACCAACCGCGAAACAAGTCTACAAAATTGGAAATAACAGTGAGTGCTAGGTTTGAAATCTCGATTTGGCAATGGTAGAAGCATCCTTTAAGGGACCGGTACCTCCGTGCCCAATAAATAATTGTCGAAATTATATTTCAACATCTTTTCTTCAAATTAGAAGGGTCAGAATAGTAAGTGTGGTAACAGGCGTAGAAAACTTCTAAATGCTCAATTTGCATACTAGCGGGGTGGTAGCAACGGGCTTCATGCAAAAGTAGTTAGTAGTTTGACTCCGGTTGTATTCAAGTTGAAAGATTGTATGGATTCAAATAAAAAATGTCCCCCTCCCAAGTCCCATGGTGGGAAAATTTATTAATTAGCCATACTTAATAAAAAATAAATAATCGGTCATATTTATATTAGTAATGCACTTTATGAAGCGTGCATGGAACACACCAAATTATGTGACATACCATTGAAAAGTTCATTTCATTAACTTTGCGAAGCACATATTAGTTCGTTCATAGCTTTCCGTTTGCCACAGTTATGAGAATTTTTGTTTTTTATTTCAACCGTAAAACGCTGTCAAAATGTTTATAATGATAGTTACATTCTTCTCGTTCACTCTTGCTTAAATTATTATTCATTTATTGATCTTATGATATGCTGTGTGTTCTAATAACTTTATTTGTTCCTTTCAGGAAAATAGAGAGTAACAAATCGCTCTCACGTCAAAAATCCAGCAAGGCATGTAGTAGTTGTGAGTTGAGCAAGCAAACGTATACTTCAGGGGAGCACTGTTTTGCGCCGACTAAAGTTTATGGGAAATCTTCATAAAGGAAAAGCATTTATACTTTCTCAGTAAGAGCAACTGATTTTGATGAGTATATAAGGGCAACAAGTAGAGAAGAAGGAGGTGAATGGGCTGATAAAATTTTACACAGGACTACATCAACCACTCTTAATCTTCATGATTCGGACACCATCAGACTTGCATTGTTAAGTTTGAAACACACAAAAATTCCAGAAGCGTGCACTTACCTCCCAATAAGTGCAAAATCACGGAAATCAAAGGTAGGCTGACCAGATAATGTTACAAGTGAACCTTTTAGAAAGACGTCTAATATTTGGAAGAGAAAGACGAATGAGGCTTACAGCTTTAATGGATGAAAGCAAAGCTATTGTAACATTCAAACCTATAGCTGCTAATATCGTATAAGAACATCATCAGAACATCAAAGCTCAAAGAAGACCATTAAGCAGTATAAGCTTAAAATAAAATATAGACTGCTGCAAAACATATTAAAATGATATTAGGTCAATTTCCACAAATAGTTTTGAATATCCTATTGAAGATCTATCTTTAAGCAGTAAGATCTTACAGTGTCTCCCTGCATCAATTTCAAGAAGTAGACATCAAAACAGTACCTCACGGACAGCAAGCCACCTGTATTGACAGTTCTCCCACAAACTGGAGTCGGCGTTCGGTTGCACCGTCACTTTGGCTCAGGGTTTGTAATTGATAGCTTACACCACCAAAGAATGTGATGTTCTGATGCAGAAACAAAATGGTTATTGAACGTAATGAAGTTTGTTTCTTACGGTACTGAACTAAATATGGACCCTAATTTGCAACACTTGATCTTAAGAAAATATTCCGTGGAATGGGTAGAATTGCTGCCATTAAAGATGGAACAAAAAGCAGAAGATCTATCGTTAATTATAAGTGACCTCAAAGGACATACATGTAGTAGGACGAATAAATATCCATTTCTACAGGAAGGGACAATAACATGACAGATAAAGTGATCTACCAGGCACCGAAGGATGTAAATGTGATTGATCCCCCATCACCTTTTGATAGTTGAAAATCGCATGGCCTCTAAAGTCGCCCTCGTCCTTTATAGCCCGGAATGATGCAGACAGTTTGTCAAGGATGAAACCCTGGCATTTCGCCATTTTAATTTTTACCCATGATAGACGTGGATCGGAATGATTTGTCATGTATCTTCTCAGGAATGAAGTTTCTGATCAAGGAAGAAAATATATAATTGTATCAATTCTGACACTTGATTAGCCCCTTTGGTGGAAGGCAATGATAATCAAAATAGACGCAGAAAATGAAGATGGAATAGCAGACATTGCAGTGAAGTTAAGCGGTCTGCATATTATTATGAGCTTTCTTAGAAGCTGTGGGCAATCATTGCAGGCTCTGATTTGCATGAAGTTCTAGATGTCTGTGCGAGGCCGGACAAGAAGTATTTTATTACAGACATTATACTTCATGCATTGCTTGTTCGTGAAACTTTCTATGCGCCTCTACCTAATGTGGATCATCAGAGACAATGCATCTTCGTTTAAAATTGATGAAGAGAGCGATAGTGACACATCTGAGTTTGTACAATTCTGAAGAGGAAGGCAGAGAAAGTAATAATCAGAAGGAGATTGTAGAAACAGATGACGATGTCGATCAAGACATGCTCAACATTGGAGAAATATATGACAAAATCACGAAGCATTAAACCAGCTTGAAAGATCCTCTAATTTCCAACATTTTTCAGAAGATGCAAAACTCATCAAGCAAAGAAGAATGGCCAAATTATGTATATAATAGATGCATATGTTGGATATCGTGCGTCGTTTTATTAAAGTTCAGAGAACGGGTAATTGGCAACGGCACTGTAGCTCTCTTGCAGAGATGCTGCCATATTTTGCCTCCTCTGGATATAATCTATATGAAAAGTCAACAAAAATATTTCTTCAGATAATGTCCAAACTTTTGGTCGGCGCTCATGAATATTACAGGTGTTTCAGCTAGGGCTTCCATGTCACTTTCTGTGGATGACTTGCGTCAGATTTGGTACTGATGCGAAGTGTTAAGACAACAGGTGGTCTTACTACACGGAAGGGGAATGACAGGAACTCAAAGTCTTGTTTGGTTATTGTCTGTGCATTCTTGCGAAGAAATGCATAACTGCAGGTATTTCCAGGAATAAGATTAGAAACAAGCGAGCAACACAAAGAGATAGCAATGACCATGCTTAAAATAGTTGAAAGAAGCTTTCCAGAGCGGAAAACTCAACTTATACATGACACCAATCGACATAATCGATTGCCACTGGGATTGTTTCTGACAAAACAGCTCTTGTTGATAGGGTAAGAACAGTAGCGAATACAATTCTAGGGATGCCAGGGATCAGTGTCTTAGATTATATCTTAAGGAAGAAGGCCCGAGATATCACAATGCAAATTAAACGAGATTTAAAAGTTGACACTTAATCTGTACATACTGACACCACAACTGCTATTTCAAAGATTGCTTACAGTTGCCAAATCCTTAGAAGCAGAACTGGAAACACTAATGAAACATGAGGTGTACAGTTTTCCTCCATCTCTCTTTGAGTCATCACAAGTACTCTGCCAAGGTAGCAAGCATGTCTTGGACTAGGCTATAACATACATCCTCCTAGAGCAGGATGAAACCCCATAAAGGTGTTGAATATATATTAGATGGATGCTCTCCTTTGCATCCAATTAAATTGCCAAGATGACTGTCATATAATGCCGTCTGTTACATTTGTATCAATTATGTGCATGACAAAACGGCTGTCCAACTGTTGTGTTTGATGGGTTTATTGAGGGATTATTTACAAAAGATGTGACTTGCAACACAATGACAAATGTCAAATCTGCTGCCACAGTAATCTCTCAAAACAAACAAGAAAAATAGCTTCTTATAAACAAGAATAACAAGCAATGCTTCAATAAATTGCTGATGGATAAATTACAAAGGATTTGCTGCGTTGTTCATCATGTAAACGGTGATGCTGACCTTCCATAGTGTTGACTGCTGTAGAAAGTAACAAGGTAAAGGGAACTTGTTGTAGGAGAACAATCATATTTGCTAGTACCTCTTGTGCATCACGCTGACTTAACCGCTCATAAAAGTTTCTTTTATATATATATATATATATATATATATATATATTATATATATATATATATATATATATATATATATATATATATATATGTATATATATATATATATATTTTGTAACTCTTGGTACATGATTTTATCTAATTTTTAAAATTTGTATTCATGGTTGTAAATTTTACAGAATATCTTTAGTTAGATGTTACCTACGTGACCTAAACCTGTTAAGATCATAATATTACATAGGATCTATAAACCGATGCTTACGAATGTGATGACAATTACTAACACTAATCTTAATAACAAGAATTAACGACCTCATTGGGTTACGTTTTCATTGGCTAATGGGGTTCGGAAGGTTCTACAATAATTCATTAACTCATTTTCTGTCGATCTTGCCTATTCATGTAACCTAGCCTATTAGTTGGGCTAGGTTACATGAATAGGCAAGTTCGACAGACAATGAGTAGTAAGATCCGTCATGTGGAGTATATTGTGAAATATAGTCGCAATAGAAGGTGTATATAGGGAGGGAACTGAGCAGTTAGATTCATTCCAGTTTTGGAGTCATCCTCATGTCTTGTTTGGGCTGTTCAGTGGAATGAGAAAGTGCTCATTATTTGGACTATTGGATTATTCTGGAGCTATTGTGTATTATTCGAAGGAGTTCAGGACAACGCCATCTTGAAAACGTCAAGATTCTTGGCGGACCGGTACATTTCCGTTGTGAAATTTATACGGAGCTTTTCATTCTTTTTGGACTTTCAGATAACTGTATCAGCATTATTGTAGATTCACTGCATCGTACTGTAAGTTCCTCTCACATTTTCATTATAACTTTGATAATTAAATTGCTTGTTACGTTTTACAAAACTTGTTGGTTTTGCTGCTTTCTGTTACTTAGTTTGTGACCGTATAGTCGTAACACTTCTAAAGCCCTGAACTAAGTTCAATAGTAAATGAATATTAAAGCTATAAAATAAACATTTGGGCAAAATCTGTGCACCCTGATACTCTCAATCCATGCACTCCTTTAATTTTGAATTTTTAGAACAGAAAAAAGTATAGTTTAAAGAAACGTATAGAGGTATGCAAACTCCAAGAGCCTCAGTCCTCTTTCATTTGATTCTGCATTGCAGAAGGGTCCACAGGTGCTTTGTCAGTTTGTGAATCAGCTCCCACCTTTGCATTCCAGTCTCCTTGTACAAACAGAATGTCCTCCTTGGGTGAGTGACATCTTGCAGTTGGTTATAGAAATTCTTCAGTTCGTTGTCACCATAGTTAGATGTGGGTGCATAGGCCTGTATGATTGTGATGTTGAAGGGAGTCGCCCTCAGGTGGATGGTATTGACCCTGCTTGAGACTGGGCAGCAACCAATAATGCTGTTCACAATGCCTTTGTGGACAAGAAATCCAACGCCATGATTGTGTTTGTCTCCTCTTCCGCTGAAGTAGAGCCTATGGTCTTCATATGTTGTTATTTCGCCAAAGTTTTTCCAGCGCACTTCGCAGAGACCAATAATGTTCCAGTTGTACCTCTCCAACTCATATGTAAGTTCTTTCAACTTTCCAACAGCCCTCAGTGTTCTAACGTTCCATGTACCGATGATGATGTTTTCCCTCCCAAGGATCTTGGTAGTGGGGGCAACAGTATCATACTTGTCACCTCCGTCCTGGTGTGCAGCGGAAGGCGCGGTCATTGTACCCGGGCTGCGAACGATCCGGTATGGAAGAATTGTTAGTTGTCTGCATGTGGTATGTCAAGGGCAAGATACAGCCTGACGGAGCCCATCCCTCTCCAGACTGGATGACCACAGCCGAAATCCACTGATATAATGTGGCACGCCTTGGCCCTGAGTATATGGTCGTTGAGCTCATCTTGGAGCCATTCCGCCCTGGCCGTTGACTTCATCGAGGAAGACTTCCGCCCAGTGATGCTGTTCTATCATCACACTATTTTACCCATAGTTGGGAGAATCGTGGGGGCGGGAGCGTTTTATACCATCCCGTACGGATCCAATGAACCTGTACCACTGCCGAACAATCTTGTGCTAGCCAACACATACGGCCCTCACAAAGCATCTAGAAGATGGACCTGGCACAGTCCAGATGGACAACATCACAACCAGATTGACTACATCTTGGTGAAAAAACAATTCTGCACAGGACTGAATATCGTCAGAACACGAAGTTTTCCAGGTGCAGATATTGGAAGTGACCATGATTTATTGATGACAACATTTCGCCTCCATCTGAAAATGATCAAAAAGCCTAACCAACCAATAATCATATTTGACCTTGAAAACTTCAAAGATCCAAAAGTCGCAGAAGCCTTCCGAATAATGATAAGTGGTAAATTTGCACCTTTCATAACTTTGGACAGCCAAGACACCGACCTAGAGTCTTTAACAACCACATGCAATACAGCTGTGACTAGCACAGCTAGCGAGATCATTGACACTTATCGTCGAACAAAGAAATATTGGATCACAACAGATGTCCTTGAACTATGCCACAAACGAAGAGAACTGAAAAAGGGAAAAAGAGATCATGACGGAGCTAGAAAATACAGAGATAAACAACATGATCAGGAAAAGCACGAAAAAGGCAAAGGAATCCTTGATAGAAAGACAATGCTGCCAAATCGAAGACAGTCTGAATAGAAATGACAGCAAAATGGCATATCAACTGGTGAAAGATCTCACAACCCATACACAAGGGAAACTACCACCATCCAAGACAAATCAGGAAAATGCCTCAAAGAAGATCAAGAGATCCTCAAGCGATAGACAGAATACTGCTCAGAATTGTACAGTCATAAGTCCCAAGGAGATCCAGCAGTGCTTAATTGCCCTCAGGCAGAAGAAATTGATGACAACTCGATTCTTCGTGAAGAAGTGGAAATTGCATTGACAACATACCAGCAGAGCTCATTCAAGCAGGAGGAGGAGAAGAGATAGTCACAGTCCTAACGACAATCTGCAACAAGATATGGCAGAAAGGAGAATGGCCCACCACATGGACTCAGTCCTTGGTCATAGTGCTCCCCAAGAAAGGAAACCTACAGCTATGCCAAAACTACAAAACCATCAGTCTGATCAGTCACCCGAGCAAAGTCATGCTGAAGATAATTCTCAACAGACTAAAGCCTCAGGCAGAGAAAATTATTGCTGAAGAGCAGGCAAGCTTCCAGCAGGAAGGAGCACCACAGAAGAAATCTTCAATCTCAGACTTCTTTGCGAGAACTACCTTCAGTATCAGCAGAATTTATATCACGTCTTTATAGATTTCAAAAAGGTCTTTGATAGGGTATGGCATGCAGTCTTATGGGCAACTATGAGGAAATACAACATCAGCTCAAAACCTGGTGCAGGTTGTTGAGCACCTCTATGACAAAGCCACCAGTACTGTTCTCATCAATGGTAGCAGAGGAGATTGGCTTCGAACGACAGTTGGAGTCAGACAGGGATATATACTGTCACCTACACTCTTCAATATTTTCCTGGAAAGGATCATGGACGATGCCTTGCATGAACACAAGGGCACTGTCAGCATCGGAGGAAGAACAATCACCAACCTTTGCTTCGCAGATGATATTGATGGTTTAGCAGGAGATGAAAAAGAATTGGCTGTCTTGGTTGAGCGCCTCGACACATCCTCCTCAGCATTTGGTATGGAAATTAGCTCCGAAAAAAACAAACTGATGACAAACAACACCAATGGCATCAGTGCAGAAATAAAGGTCAGTGGACAGAAGCTGGAAAGAGTCACACGCTTCAAGTACATGGGATTAATTATCACAGATGAGGGCTCCAAACCAGAGCTACTTTGCAGGATTGCCTAGACAACAGCAGCAATAACAAGGTTGAAACCAATATGGAAAGATACCAACATTGCTGTTGGTTTCAAAATAGGGCTGATGCTCTCAATTGTCATATCCATCTTTCTGTATGCTTGTGAAACATGGACGCTCACATCAGCTTTACAAAGAAGGATTCAACCCTTCGAAATGAGATGCTATCACAAGATCTTGGGAATCTCATACATTGATCATGTAACCAACGAAGAAGTCCACAACAGGATCCAACGAGCCATCTGATCCTATGAAGACCTCTTGACCGCTGTAAAAACAAGCGCAAACTGAAGTGGTACTGTCATGTCTCAAGATCATCTGAACTGGCAAAAACAATCTTGCAAGGCACAGTGCAAGGGTGCAGAAGAAGAGCCAGACAGAAAAAGAGGTGGGAAGAAAACATTAAAGAGTGGACAGGCATGAGATTTGGAGATTCCCAAAGGGCAGTAGAGAACAGGGAAAGATGGATAGAATTGGTAGTAAAGTCAACTGTTGTGCCCCAACGACCTCTTAAGTTAAGGGATTGATGATGATGATGACACAGGTATGTAAAGATTGAAGATCTCAACACTGTCATCAACACCGACGACCAGGAACCCATCGGATCGCCGTCTACTTTCCCAACGATCACTGTGTGGACTATTTCTATTCGTATGGATTACTGCCTTTGGAAGACGACATTATTGACTTTATGAGAAGAAATGCCTTATCGACTCTAATCAATAATGTGAGATTGCAAGGAACAGATTCCATAGTGTGTGGACAATATTGTGTGTTTTTTCTTCATCAACGCAATCTTTGATATCCCTTAGAATGTTTAGTGGCGTGTAGTGATAGAGTATGCTAGAAACGATGATAAAGTAGAAAGATGGATTTGTGAACGTTATTGCTATCTTTTGTCTTTAGCTAGGAAACGTAGTTTGTACATCGATGGCAAAATGACCTAGATCAGTGGAAGTCTTGTTTGACTCCACAACTTTGTCAACCTTTAAAATATGTTCAAGTTTGAAAAAATTGTTGATTTGTATTTTCGTGTAAGAGAAGCTTCTTCTTCTGAATAAAGTTGTTTTTTTTTTTTTAAATATGGTGTATGTTATGAACTAATACTGTATGAATATGTTCTTTCATCTCTCTCTGTCCCTTTGGGTCATGTTACCGAAACCACTGGGATGTTTTCCATCGCATAAGCTACAACTTAGGAAATGTCTCACCCAACCAAACCCTCCAAAACACAAATGATTGCAACACGACACTCAACTAGGAAAAGCAATGCAATCAGACGCATGATAAAAAGTTCCTTCAATCGGTAACAACAACATTAACCAAATCAACAACAACAATAACCACTCACCCCGGATCACTGCCCAACCCATATAGGACTATTTGAATTAAGTCCAATATCGATGAAAGTAATCACAAGGTTTCTAAACTTCACTGCCTCTGTGACCCCACCACCAGGCGCACTGGTGACACCCTCAATGGCATCCCATTCACCATCAATAACAGCAACACCATTATCACTCATTATTGTGGATTCGAAGGTCACCATTTTCAAAATTAAGAACGGCGACACTACCCACCCACTTGACAACACGATTTCGATGGCATCAACACCAAAAGTACCAACAGGCGGAAATAACATCGACTCAACTCAAACAATCCGAGAAGAACGACAATAAGGAGGAAAACTAGACATTCTAGACATGAAATTATCATCCTACAAAAAAGCAACAAATCAAGGTAGGGATTAAATCAACTGAGGCAACAGCGGTCCCAACCAGTAGAGAGATATTCAATGAAAAGAAAACGAGTGGAAAAACACCACATTCAATATAAAAACACCGAATGGAAAAACACCATATTCAATGGAAAAACACCACACTGAGGAACAACATTAAAAGAATCCATCAGATCATTTGAGTCAACATCGACCAGAATCAATGAAGAGACAAATAACCAGGAAACACCAACTAGTGCAGCAGAAGATCAAGACAAAGCAAAACAACATCAAGATCAAACCAGGAAACACAAAGATTAAGTAGAACATTACAACAGAACCACATACTCAGGATGTTATTCAGATAGAGAGGAAATCGCCTACCTATGCACAAGTAGTAAGGAATCAAAATGATAATAGCCATAGCTCCAATCAAATCAAGAATAATGGACCAGAACAATAAACACAGACCCAGCAACATGCAGCAATTAATCAAAATACACATGATATAAAAGATACAGGAAGTGTATTCCCAATCGATTCACAAAATACATCGCACCGGAAGGACAACAGTTGTAACCCAACCACAAACAAGAACAACATAGAGGATGAGGGATTACCAACGACTTGACATGCAAACAAGAAACCACCCACTTAAAGTACCAGCTCCAATAAGACAACAGTATAAAATACATAATAGCTAAACCCCAGGACCATCTAGAGAGAGAAGCTCATCTATCGACACGGATTTTGATTTAAGTATCGAAAAGTACCTGAGAATGCTATCACCAGTTAAGAAATCACCGACTACCCTCCTTACTGTGAACAGAGAGGGAAAGGGAAACAACCCATTATAGGATAATCAAAAGCTACAAACTCAAAAGGAATTCATCAGAGGTCAAGAAACAATGCAGACAAGGAAGTACGAAACTATAATCAATACTTCAACGACACCAGAAACACAAGAACCAACAGGTTAACTCAAATGGCACAAAGGTAAAGCCCCCAAATGAATCTAAAGTAGCACGTACAAAGACCACCACCCAGTATATGGAAAAAATATAACCGACAACACAGCCTACTCTGCCGATAGACCACCAAGAGAAGTACCTCAGGAAAGACCTCGCATAATTTATCAAAAGCAAGGGATCGCAAATCCATAACCTGAGCGACAGATGCATTATGACAGGGCTTTTAAGAGCTAAGGGAGATGACTTCCAAATCATAAGGCCTAAAACAAATTACGCCATAATACGGTGCTAAACAGCAGACAGGTAGCAAAATTCATGAAAATGAAAAAAATAGGATCAATGCAAATAACAATAAGTAGACAAACCCATATCAAAAGACGAACTAAAAGAACGACACCAACACCAACACCAACCATCCACCACAGTCTCCACCCAGCCACCAAATAACAAAGCCAACCCTACCCAACTGAAATAAGCGACAGTGCAAATTACCTACAAGAAAATCCTCAAACTGAAAGGAAGCCACCAAAAAAAGAAAACATACAATTGGTGAATGAACTAAAAGAGTGTCGCACGAAAGTCAGCAGAGCTACGAGACCGAGACAGTGAAGAACGAGAGTCAATAGTTGTACTATTGGAGTTTGAATCAATCACCTCTCCCCCTCCTAGTCAGAGTGGAGCCATTGTGACAATTTTTCCCATTAGAGGAATATAAATTAAACCAAGATTTTGTGGCAATTGCAAAAATTGGGGCCACTACACCAAGAGATTTAATTTTCGAACGCATTGTGATAGATATCACCTAAGTGTTATCTAGATATACAGAGGAAAAATGTGCCCAGGAGCATATCACTCCAAATTGTGGGATTGTCCAGTGACCGTTAGAGAAGTAGAAATCACCAAACTAATGGAAGAACAAAAACTTACCTTACTTTAAGGCCAAAACCATAATCAAACACACAAACGGGGGAATAATGTCAGGAAACAAAGAGATCCAGAAATAAACAAGAATTGTCAACACCAGAAGGAATCCAAGCAGCTCAACCATCACTACGCTCCGATACAACCTATAACAGAATACGGGAAAGAGAGCGTTAGCAATATTAGTAATATGGTAATCAATGAAGCGAACACCAACAAAACCAGAGACCAAAGAAATAATAGACAATGCAATAGTACAGGAAAACCCAAGCCAAACGCAACACAATCACAAAACGTCCACAGGACTAGAGATGGCAATAGTACAGAATATAGGAAAATAAGCTCAGAAATACAGCCATGTAACAACAAGAGTCTCGAGAATGGTCAGAGAAAGAGCAATTCAGGACAAACTACCACAAAACAGGAGCAACCCCAACCCTAAAATAGGAGCAGTAAAATAGAAAATAGCAGAACATCACCTGAGTGTTCGCACTGCAACAACCGCAGGAATAAAATACGTACTGAAAAGGAAAAGATAGGAAAACCCGTTACCCTTCCTACTACTGAATCCATAGCCATCCTAAATATTGCCAATACAGGAGGGATCTATAAGACGAAGTTACCAGACAATGACCTATTCCCGGTTCAAAAATTTACCACACCATGAGCTTTTTGTTTGACCAATATCTCTTCTAGTCCCCATAACCACACAATCGCACTATGCACAGAACAACGTTTAAACTTCAGATACGAAAAGTTATATACAGAAACTAAAAAAACAGGTTAGAATTTGGCAATGGAACTGAAGGGAGATAAACCAAAACATTCCTGAACTGAGAATCAAGCTCGACAACGAAATTCAGAAAATAGATATTATATGCAGAGAAGAAACACACTTGAATTCGGACACATTATATATCCTCAAAATCCCAGGCTACTCGACCAGATACATTCAAAACAGATTTAAGGGGAACAAAAGAAGGAGACCTGGCAACATTTGTTAGCGACTTTCTCCCCATAGTGCTAGCAGAGAACCAGAAAACACCACTCAACCTTACAAACAACTGAATACCAATTAATCATCATTCACAAGGGAAATTAGAAATACAACGTCTATGACCCAGGAGGGAATCATCAAAATAATGTAGACACTTGCCAAACTATGTTAGGGCCAGTAGGCGACAATGTCATCATATGCGGTGATTTCAGTGCACATAACCAGCAATGAGGAGGACACCACCTGGACAAAAGACGGAGAAATATTGAAAGATGGATTGCATTAACTACTCTAATAATATTTAACAATGGAACACACACTAGAATCAACCCGGAAAATAAAACTACATCAGTCATAGATTTAACCCTGTGCACATAAAAAATAGCAAAAATAGCAGAATGGGAAGTATACCAAGAAAGTACCTTAGGAAGAGACCATTTCCTGATTAAAACAACTATACATATATCGACTCATATAAACAAATCGTCTCAAACAGCTAGATGGCGATATGACAAGACCGACTGGGATGCATTACGAACTATCTGTGAGGTGATTGCAGTGGAACAGCTAGTTTTTAATAACAATCCCCTGAACAAGCCAAGGGAAGCAAGTGATTTTTAAGAACACCTTGAACTTCGTTAAGGAGATTGGAAAAAATAAGTTTGATATGGTCACTCTTACAACACATCAACAAAATCACCGTCATTTGCCCTCCTTTTCTACACAACCTTGTATACACCTTACACATTTTACAAGCCATGACCTAGGTGTGAAACGAAGAGAACATATCGGCTGCGGAATGGAACGACTGGGAGTCATGTCGCTAGGACAAAGCGACGCCGTGCGAGTATTGAACTTATCCTCTGTCGAGAAAGAACTCCTTGCTTCCCCTGGATTGTTCAGGGGCCACAACAAGACAGCATTTTAGAGTTATAAATATCACATTCAGCATTATTTAAGTTATTAATAAATGGAATATCTTATATACATTAAGTCTTTCAACCAATCATCAGGTAGAATCACTCTGCACTACTCGTACCTATATGAAATGGTGCATTCCCAAAACCCCAATACTGTCTAATTATTTATAAGGTGGTTACTCAAATCCATCAGGTCCAGTTGATAACAATATCGACTTAAAAAACCTGTGTAGTGATAAAGGTCCCCCAAAAATATGAATATAAGGTAGTCCAAAACCCAAGACAATCAGGCCACGCAGTATCGTTAATTAGTTGATATATAGGGTAGGCCCCAAAAATAATGAAATTTAAGGTGGTAATGCCCAATACTATCAACCCAACCCACCTCAACCCCAACCCCAACCCCAACCTCGCATAAAGGGGATCACAAAATTAGCTGAACCAAAGAAGCCAGGAACGATTACTATTATTCAAACTGGCCCAACAATTAGCAAATAATAAGGTGGTTATAATCCCCAAACCATCAGGCCCAGCCGCACAAGTGGCAAACTGGATCCAATTTAAAACTCAAATGCTATTAGGAGCCATGGTTATAAATTTTAATATAACTGATATTTAAGGGATTTGCCCGTTTTCGTCTCGTAATCTACATACTCAGTCTCAAACCACGGAGATTCCAATATTCCAAATTCAGGCAAGAAGACAAATTTACGTTCGAACTGTCGGGGTAGCAAAATTATACCTTCGGATACCTGATGCCTTCGGACGGCGTGCAGCCTCTCCTGCCCCCTTTCCTCCCTTGCCTCGGACGGACATGAGAATTAAGAAGTGTGGTGTGTACACATAAATGCACGTTAGCGAGGCTCTAATTCCATCCCACTTGCTAACTTAAATAACCCCTTGTGAGGGTATTAACCGGTCGCGTATTGCCGAGCTGGCGAGTGCAGTCTAATTCCCAAGAACAAATCGAATCCAGTCTGACCATCCATCGTTTCCTCGTCAACCGATAAAAATGCCTTCCAAGTTAACCAAGCTGAACTAAGCTTACGTGCATTTGCACCGTAACAGGTAAAACCTGATTCCAAAGCCTGAAGAAATAGAGAATGTAAGGATGGTAAAAGTGGCGCAAGACCTCACAGAAGAGGTCATTAGAGAAGACATGAAGAAGGAGCAAGAAAGAGTGGACATAAAAGTATAGTCTGCAGTGTGTGTGTGTGTGTGTGTGTGTGTGTGTGTGTGTGTGTGTGTGTGTGTGATTTGGATTTTTAACGTAGCTTTCAAAATTTTTAGTCATGTTGCTGCGATGCCTGTAGTGTGGCAGTTTTTATAGTGATGTCTAATACTGGGGCATCATGCCGCAGACATGTAGCATCATGTCCCACCCAGTCACATTATCCTGACACCAGGCTGACCAGTCCTGACACTAACCTCTTAATGCTGAGCACCAAGCGAGGCAGCTGTTGGTATCATTTTTACAAGTCTTTAGTATGACACTGCCGGGGTTCGAACCCGCGACCTTCCGCATCCGAGGAGGACGCTTTAACCACTTTGGCCACCGCGGAGGTATATATAGACTGATGAGACAGCAGCAGCAACAACAGCAGGAGCTAGAGACTGGCTTTGTGGATCGTAGAGTTGACGTAAAAGAGTTCTCTTTCTTGTTCCGCAGAAGCAGACCTTATCCTGTGGGAAAGCTGCAGCAAGATAACGTCAGTCCACCTTCAGGGGAACAAATAAGCCCTTTTCAGGGCTATCCAGATCTCTAGAAAAAGACTAGTCCATTTGCCCCCCCCCCCCATTGTTTGTGTGGTGGTGTTGGTATATGTGTATGTCTTTGTTTTCCCCCACAAAATCCTTTCCCTTCTCTAGTGTGTTTGTATGTAAGGGTTTGGTGGTGTGTCTATAAACGCTAACTATCATTGTTTGTGTAATCGTTTGTGATTTATATGTTTGGTGGTTGTATGTGCTTGTTTGTTGCTGTATAGTGTGTTTGTATGTCAAAAAGGTTGAGAGAGTTTCTTTTATGTCCGCGCGATTTATCTTATCCATGTTAGTGTCTTGTGTGCGGTGTGTATCGTAGTTTGTGCGAGGGATATTTTCCTTCACGTCCGTGCTTCAGGCTCATAAAACGCTGTGTTCACCAGTCTGTCTACCCATCATTGACTATAATTCTTCTATTACGCCCCATTTGTCCTGTGAAGTCAATGGTGAGAGATTCGTCGGAAATCCTTTCATCATAATACAGACCGAAGACTGGGACTTCGAGTTGAGCAGCTGCCCCGAGAGTGGGAACCCCAGCAACCGCAACAGCATCCGCAAATCCAGCGTGTAAGAACGAGGGGACCATTCTTCAGAGTTCTTGAGACAGAGGATTTGGACTCAGAAGCTACCAAACCCCCTCCGAAACTTCCTAACTTCACCATTTCATGTAAGAATGGCTGGCGCCGTCGCTGTGTGTGCGGTACTCGGCCTGGGAGATGCGGGCATTCACCAGGTGCACTAGAGAAAAGAAACGTCCCTTTTCAGAGCCAGCAGATCTCTAGAAAAGATATACTATTCAATTTGCCATATAAGTGTTTGTGTTTGTATGTCTATCTTAGTGTTTATGTATTTATCTTTTTTTTTCCCTCAAAAGCCCATCTCTTTCCTTTCTTCAGTGTGTTTGTGTGTGAGGGTTTAGTGGTGTGTCTATACAAATTTACTACCCTTGCTTGTGTGATAGTGTGTCTGATGATTGGTGTATGGAGGCGATTGTCTTTGTCTGTAAACATGTTTTTCCTTCACAAATATTTGTTGGCACGGAGTACAGTGTGTTTTGTTTGTAATTGTGTGTTTGTATGTAAAAATTGAGAGAGAGAAAGTTTCTTTGAGGTCCGCGCAATACAATCTCTTGGATGATTTGGCCTTGTGTGTGATATGTATTTGTGTGAGGTAAATTCACTTGATATCCGTGCTTCAGACATATAAAGCGATGCACTCGTCAGTCCTACCATGGGATACACACTCCGCGACCTCTGCTCTATATACATCGCTGAATTCTTGGCCATCATCGAAGCTCTGAAATTTATAAAACATCAAAACATCACAACGACGGTTATCATTACTGACTCTCTCAGTGTGTTACGGCCTCTGGAATCTGAAAACACAACAAGTAGAGAAGACCTCCTTATAGAATCCAAAAATTCCAAGGTTGAATTCATGTGGATCCCTTCCCACATAATTATCCAGGGAACAAAAAAGCCGACAAAGAGTCTAATATACGACATAACGAGACTGAAACAATCAACTTAGAATAAAAAACCCTCCCCCTCGGGAAATTTACAACTTAATAAGGAGAAGAATAGAAGATAAATGGAAAAAAGGATTGGATAGTAGTGAAAAAGGCCGCAAGCTATACAATATACTAAAAAAAGACAACAGGCAGAAACGTCCAACCACTCAAATTGGTAAACCCAAAGGACACCAAGGTAATTATAACATTATTCCTAGATAGCTTTGGTTGGTTCCTCCCAAGCAAGAAAAACTTGGGGAGAAATTGCCCCCCCCCCCCCGTTACATTGTACCAGAATCACTTCAACATGTCTTCACATGTCTTCAATGAGTGACATAAGTAGGAAAAAAACACAGTGACAAATTCCAAGACTAACGAAGAAAACTAATGGCCCTTCTGACCTACCCAGCCTTCCTGAGGCTGAATATTTGTAATACAGAATTGGTATTGATTAACAATCTGATATACATCTCAGACATAGGTAAGAAGGGTAAAGTAAATTTCGGGGTACAATTCCCTATATAAACATCATTTGACCCCCAAGTGGCCCATATCGCTACTCCCACAACAACCCTTTTTAGGTGTGGGCGTTGCTCTGTAAACATGGATCATGGTCAGTAAATGAGAGAGCTCTTCAATAAATGTGGGTGTTGGTTAGTAGGCGCATTTTAAACCCATGGAATAATTTTAAATTCCTACTGAGACGACAGTGCCATTTTTCAAACCCAAAATTAAAACTTCGCTGTTAAATTTCCCTCAAGACCATAGTGCAATTATTGAAATAACATAAAGAATAAGCTCATTTTTAAATTTATTGTGATACGAGATTTCTTCATTTATTATAACGTGAGGATTTCCTGGTGCACAAATAATCATTACGATTAATGTTTCCTCCTCACCACTTGCTATCGTAGTTTTTCTTCTCACCATCCTAATTTATTGGTGGGACAGCAGTAGTAAAAGAAAACGGGACGTCTAGATCAGAGCCCCCCCCCCCAAAAAAAAACGTTTCTATGTTGACATTTTCTTCACCAACCTGTAGCTCAGGATAAGGTGACAAAATATATTTGTCGGTGGAAGGGGAGGGGGGGGGCTCTTATCTAGAATCCCGTTTTATTTTACTACTATAACAGACATTAGATTACAATTTTTTTCCACTTACTTTTCGATGACATTTGTTGCTATCCTGGTGAGAATTTACACGCTTCTGCCTGGAATATTCCAGAACCATATGTACAGGAGGTAACAATTACAACGGATCGATTTCTGCAGTCGAGACGAGGCTTGTATATTGTTACTGCGGCGACCTAATGTTCCAAACACGTTATTGATGGACTATAACTGCGACAGCTTGTACTTATTCACACAATTACTGGACGATATATATCACCGAGGAGAGAGATATATTAAGCGTCATGTTATGTATGTATGTATGTATGTATGTATGTATGTATACGTCTATGTTGCGTTTGTAAATCCCCAACTGTTTTAGAAAATTACGTAATTGAAATTCCAGAGAATTACGTAATGGAAATTCCAAGAACATTTTAGGAAATTACGTAATGGAAATTCCAGAAAATATCGGGTGGGCGTTATACACTATAAAAGGCAGCCAGATTTTTCTTTGTAGTCATTTTGCAGGTGTAATCGCTGGAGTAAACAGATAAGTGAAATATTTTCTTGAACTTAATGTGGAGAGGTGATGGCTAATATTTTCACATTTCAAGGCAAATGGGTTTCTGGCTCAAGGTTGTCGTATAATTTCTAAAGTTTATACCTCATTATAACCACATATTACAATAATCTTTTTCATATTTCCTAACTTTCATTGGTAGGATATCTGTTAACATACTGTCAATAATACGGAACACGCGTATTAAATCGTCTATATCATATACTTTCATTGGTAGGATATCTGTTAACATACTGTCAATAATATGGAACACGCGTATTAAATCGTCCATATCATATTTTACACCTCGCAAATAAGATCGTATCTGATCAAGTAATTTTTTATAAGCGATACTTGCTATTTTACAAGCATTTTTTTAAGTCTCAAGTCGGGGCACAATTTTCTTACAAGCTGTTGAAAGAGATACACCGACACCAGATATTATTAACAAAAGCGGATTTAATGATGTACCACTTGAAATTATGCCAGAGCTGGTCATTAGCAGTGGCAAATATGATATTACTCGAAGTATTCTACTGTAACACTTATAATATTTTTTTACACACCAAAGGTTTTTATGATAAAATTTATAATATTGCATTAGTGCGTCAACATCTTGTTTTGGGATATCTTCTGAAATATGATTGAAATCGACAATCTGTTTTTTCATTATACAATTTTTTATACAAAAACAAAAGTCCTAGTACCAAAAATCGAATCAAGAAACTCACGTAACTTATTATTGTCAGCTATAAAAATTCTGTAGTTGTCATAAACATCTGACGAAGTATCATCATATCGTTTATCTGTTAGTACCTGATTTTTCTTTAACCTAGCATATGAATCAAAAATGTTTTCTACTTCACGCTCATACAAATCTGTTTTATTCACCAAATTATTGTAATCTTTTTCTGTTTCATCAATATACCCTAATACTAAACTCAACTGATCTAACGTGAAATTTTTGAGAACAAGATGTCTGATAATTGCATATGCGACCACGAAATTTGCTAGCATTAATTTTTTAAGCTTATATAGTTCAATTGTGTGTAGACCAATAGCAGAAGCTACTTTATGCAATAATTTTTCGTATTGTTTTGAGAACATTTTCTCGACTTCATTGTAATAATTTCGTAATGATAATTGTCTAGAGCGCTGGATTGATGGAAATAGAATATCATCTGCTTCACCTATGTCGTAATAAGAATCAGACGTTTCTATCAACCCTGTTTGTCTGACTTTATTAAAAAACTTTTCTCGCTCATTATCACTAAGATCACTAATTTCATCGTCAAAATTTTTGATTATCATTTGAGATCTGTCAACAATAATCGGATCAAATTCTGGGTCTTTTTTACGTGTCATTTGTATAATTGCGCTCAAGTACGCTTTTATAATTAACTCCGTATCCGCTGTCATAGTAACGATTTTAATTAGGGGTTCCCTGTCGTGGTAGTACATACCGAGATACCTAAAAATGTTTCGTTTTAAAAAAACTATTATATAACTTCTTGTTCCTTCTTATTCCTATTATCCTAGATTCTGCTAGTCTGTCGAGACTATCATGATTAGCGTGTACTTTTTTTTACATCTTCTCTTTCACCGTAATCTCGTTCTTTTATTAAGTTTGATTTTATTATCAAATCTAAATTTCCCAAATCAAGCTCGAGCATATTTTTTTTTTAGCAGGATTTCAACTTGTTTATGTTCTTCTATGCAATCATCAGGATAACAATATCTTCCTATTGCCTCAAACTTTTCTATTGCTTCTTTCATTTGTGGTCCTCGCATATGCATAACACGATCAAATTTTTTTTTCTTCTTCTGACAATGGAGAGTTTATCATTGGAATTGAAATTTTTGTTCTGGTATTTATTACACGTGCCGCAAGTGAATCATCCCCAATCCTTTTGGTGGGATTAAAAATATTATCATAAAATTCTCTCGCAGTGTCTGTAAACCATTGTGTTAACATTATTTTATAGCATTAGATTAAATTTGATCATCGAGTGTGTATATTTGAAATGCTTTCAGTCCTGGAAACGGATGTTCAGCAGCGACAACATAAAATAGAAAATACAAGTACTTGTTAACAGTTTTTCTGTCGGTATTGTAAAATATTGTGTTGTTGTAATATACGTATTTTCTTTATTATACAATGTTGTCCAGTTGATATCATTGTTTGATCCTTCAAACCGCCAATTATAAATTCGACCAACACTAGGATTTAATCGACCGTGCAAATGAAATTGTCAAATAGCAACTGCAGTAGGACATTTAATATTAATCCAAAGATTTTCAACTTCTCCGTTTGTCGTCCACTCATGTCTATCAGAGAAAGCGCAATAAGGATAATTTTCAGGATAATACGATGATGCGCTTACCCCAAACCCAGCTTGATTGTCAGTTGCTTCAAAAAGTGTTGGAATATACCCAACACTGTTTTTGGTTCGTTTTACACGACTAGATACATTATCAACATACGCTTTATTTGTCAGATCATTATGATTCACTGGAACAAATGTCGTTCTTATTTTATTATTTCTCATATTTATGTTACCTGTCATTTCCACACCGGATTGTCTCAAATACGGGTTTAGCGCTCCTTTTAACTGAGCATAACTAATAGCATCAGTATCATTAGCTGGTGGCGAGGTTGTCGGTAATCCAGTTATTTTTGAGTTATTGCTCATCATCAGGTTACCTGTCATTGTGTCGCCGGCTTTGTTAAGTTTAGTGTCGTCAACTGATTTAGTTGCGCATAACTTGCAGCTTGTGTATTATCAACATTTGCTGGCGGATAAGAAGTTTCCAAACCAATAATTGCTTTACTCGACATGTTAATATTACCTGTAACCATTCCACCGGTTTTTATCAAGTTTGTTATTATCCACATACTTCAACTGCAAATAACTTACCGCTTGGGTTTGATTTAAGTTTGCTGGTGGATATCCGGTCTCCAAATTTATAAATTTTTTCTGACATATCTAAGTTACCGTTTAAAGTTCCTCCTGTCAGTGACAGTTTATTGTCATCGACGGATTTAAGTTGTGCATAACTAACAGCTTGTGTATTAGCGACATTTGTTGGTGGATACGCCATTTCTAAAACAAGTATTCGTTGATTTGACATAGACTAGTTTCCTGTCATTGTATCGCCATTTTTTTTTTTTCAGGTAACCTGATAAATCAATGCTGCCGTCTGTTAATGTACCTGCAATTGACGATTCTCCTAGTGTTGTTCCAAATTTTGCATAATAGCTCATTATTGATTTGTTGTCTGACAATTTTTTGTCAACTTAATTTATAATATGTCGATATTAAATTTTGATACAGACAGACTGGTGTAACATAAACGTAACAATGAACTTCCAGATTACCACTATCTTATCGTTGGTCGTACTAAGTCTGGTAAAACAAATCTATTATTGAAACTTTTACTCAACAATAACTTTAACTACGATCGTGTGTATATTTACACGATTAACCCACAACAGGATAAATACGAGTTATTAAGCGATTATAACGACAAACTTCGTGATGAGCTTAACGCTAGTGATGATATATGTATGATCAGGCAACCAGTGGAATTAATTCCAGTAAATGAACTTGATTCGTCCGAACATAAAATAGTTGTGTTTGACGATATTCCGGTAAACAACGAAGAAAAGAATAAGATTAAATCGTACTTTTCACTGTCGCGTAATAAAAGATGTAATTCTGTCTACCTTGCTCAAGGTTTTCACAACGTTGACAAATTTATCAGGCGAAATACGTGATGTTTTATATTATTTCCTGGACTAGATAATGTTGATGTAAGAAATATTGCAAACGAGCAATGCGTTGACGTAACAAAAGATAAATTTATTGAATTATATCATCAAGCAACCAAAGACAAATACAATTTTTTCTTACTTGATAAACTCGCACGTGATAAAGCTAAGATGTTTCGTTGTTGTATTGGCACATTTCTATATACAAATTTTATAGCGCGTATAGAAAATAAACAATGGACGAGCATCAAAAAAGTATTGAATTACTAAAGAAATTTGTTGCAACTCGAGCTGCTTTTAAGAAAAAAGTGGAAGAAGATCGCCGAGGACAAGTTCAAGCAGAAGAAGCATCCGCTAGTTTCCTTAAACCTGTTACTGAAACGCTTATTGGCAAACAACCTGAGGTATCCACAATATCTCCAGAAGAACTCAAAACAAATACAAGAAAAAGGCTTGTTAGGTTTACTAGGAGAAAGATCGAAAGAAGATACTGAAAAAAAATTGTAGAGAAACTTGTAAGAAATATTGCTGATCACGTTGCACGACAGACTGTATTTGACAGGTTAATGAACAATCCTCCTATGCTTCAACATGCGATAGCAAGATTGACGGTTAATCCAGCTGAGTTAAAGAGGTTAATAGAAGATGTGTCAGAAGAAACTAAGGAATTATCTGAGAAACAAATAATGATGCAAGAAAGTATTGTAGAAGGTATGTGTCTTCAAAGACAGGTAAGATTTTACAGAAATCGGATTAATTTCCGCTACAGTATGGCACTCGATAGCAAATGTAAAAAAAGGCGTTAACGATGACTTTACATTTAATTCTGGAGCATGGGAACCAGTTAAAATACCACATAGTGCGTATAATGTGACTGATATTAATAAAACGAAAAAGGAACTGATCGGCACCTTTGGTGTTGCGGGTAATTTTGAGCTGGTTCCAAAGTATAATACGCTACGAGCTAAAATTACATTTAAAAATAATTTGATAATCGATTTCTCACCAGCGACTAGTATTGCGTCGTTGATAGGATTTGCTCGCAAACAATACGGATCAACCACAGAACAAACTATAACATATGACGGTGATCTGCCAGTTAATATGACTGACGTAAATACAATATTGATTAATTGTTCTATTGCACCAGGGTCTTACTCAGCTAGAGGTAGCCAGGGTCAAACGATTTACAGTTTTTCACCCGATGTCCCACCAGGGTCACTAATGCAAATTACTCCTCGACAAATAATATTATCCAATTACTCCTGAAAATCAAATAACGAGTATAACAATGCAACTAACAGATCAATCGGGTAGACAAGTAGACCTTAACAACGAAATTGTTACATATTATTTGCACCTAAGCGCAACAACGTAGTTGTCGGCGTAAATTTTGTAAACCTAATTTAATAACAGCGATGAGACAAAAAAGTTTATAGGAGAAAAATTGTAGGTGGATTTTTTTAAAAATATATTTTGAAAACTAGATGAAAATATACCAGGAATTACGCGCAAAGTAGCACCAATTGCTCTTGACGCAGGTAAAGCTTTTGCAACTGCCGTTGGAACTGCGGTGGGTCAAAAAGTTGCTGATAAAATTAAAGGCCACGATCCACAACGTGGATTGCCGTCAAATATAGAAATAAAAGAAGCAATATCAGATATTGCACCAACAGCGGAAACAGAACGAGCTATGATTGCTACCACAAAAATATTATTATCACCAAGCGGCGAAGATGTATTACGTAAACTTGTAGAGAAAACAAGAATAACGCCTGCAGTTTTTTAGTCGTTTCAATTTTGTATGGCTAAATAAAATAATGTCAGTCAAAAATTATCTCAATCTTGCCGAAGAACATGATACCGACGACGTAGTAACGGAATTCGAGTACGTTGAGTACCTAGACGAGAACTCCAACGAACCGAATAAAGCTGGTGTTAGAACTTTTAATACGAGAGATGAGGACGTGTTTCTATTACCGCACAAAGCAGTGTAAGAAGTGCGTGGTCAGTTATTAACTGCTATAGGCGGTGATATTGCAGCTGGCGCAGAAATTGCACTTGTCAATAACGGCTGAAGTTTGTTTAAGAGCACACAATATCATCTGGCCAATCAAACTGTGGAAGATATTTCAATGCACTTGCCTATAGCGAGTACAATACTCAATGTCGTCTCGTTCAGCGATGATTACTCGAGATCTGTGACCACAAACATGATGTGGTTTTAAGATAATGGATTTGAGAGAGGTGTTTCAAGCAAATTTAAAACTGGAGAGCTAGCTGATGCTGATGCTAAAAATAGACTTATTCATTCACCAGCTGGAGCTAATGCAGATGCACAACATACTGTTACAGCATTAACTGCAGATGCAGCTGGTGGTACTATAGTAGCAGCAATAAGAACCGCTTTTGGAAATGCATGACGATCAACTTATAATGAGGGATATGCCAAACGAAAAGCATTTACCGCTGAAGCTCGCCAAATAACAAAGACGCTTCCGTTAAGCACAATCATTGGATTTTGCCGTGATTACAACAAAGTTTTTCGAGGATGGTACTCGAATCACTATTGACCGCTTACACAAAAAGATATATTTTCAGCAAAACAAAATTTATCAAACAGCAATTCCTAATGCAACTGATTACACATGGCGTGTTACAACTACGTCAAGCGAACAATTACCTCGACATTTGTTTGCTGTATTTCAACGACAGGCGCGTCGTAATGATCAGGAAATAAACAACTGTGTATTTGATAACCTAGGCGTCAGACGAATTTTTGTTAGGAGGATAAATTCTAGACAATATCCCGAGTGTGCAATCGAATGTAATTTTGCTGATGATGCCACCAGAAATATATCTCGACCATATATGTCTCTTATGGAGGCGATGCAAACGTATCAGGACGCTGACAGCGGATCTCAGATATCAGTAGAAGAATTTCAATCACTATATCCTATCTTCTATTTTGACGTTTCAAAACACCCCGAACAAGCTATCAGATCAGCTGCTGATATTGAAGTCACTTGGACGCTTGGCGCACTGACAGCCGAACAATATAACGCATACGCGTTAGTTGTCAGTGATAGATTTTGACAATCGACGCGACCAAGGCAAAAATGACTGTAAAAGTATAATTTGTGTGACGAACAAGTATAAACAATGAAAACGGAATACACAACCAGAGAAATACACCTAACTCCAGGTCAAATTAAAAAGATATCAGCAGCGTCTGCCAAACGTAATTCTGTTTCTTTAATGATATCCTCAGAGGCTTCAGTCTCCACAACCGCAGTAAAAGTAATGTTAACCCGACAGCAAATCAATAAACTCGATCGGGGAAAACCGTTTGTGCTTAAATTATCTACTTCACAAATAACAGCTATGGCGGTCGACGGCGGATTTCTCGGACCAGCATTTTCTGTAATAGCTAGTGCAATTCCAAAACTTTTGCCAGTACTAGGAACATTGGGGCTAGCTGCCACGTCTTGGGCAGTATCAGGGGCAACTAAAAAAGCGGTATCCGGCGATGGTATCAAACAAATCTATCGTCAGTGACTTCGTCACCGCACGACAGTTTTACGTAACAATAAAAAAATAAAATGTCAGCTAAAAGATCGTCAACAACCAAAAAAAAAAAAAAAAAAAAAAAAACGTCCTCGAGCACCAAGGAAAACAAAACAAGGAGGAATTATTCCTTTCGATCTACTTTTAGCAGGGTTAGCGGGCAGTCTAATTCCAAATCTACTAGGAATCGGACGCTGAATGACATTACCAGGAATCAGACGCCGTTGAGCAATTTTGATATACTCGAAAAATTGGATGACGTTGTCGGATTTCGTGGAGTATATTTTAAAGACGAATTAGATAATGTGCCAGCAGGTGGTTCATGTGTAGTCAATATACAAGATTTCAATGATGGGTCCTGCTCTCACTGGGTTGTTCTTTACGATCATAAATTATTTAGACTCGTTTGGACTTCCTCCGAGTGATCTCATAAAAAAATATATTTTTAAAAAATTTAAAAATATATATTACTCGTCTGATCAACAACAACCTGTTGGAACTTCGGCTTGTGGATACTATTGTATAATGTTCGTAAAGCAAATGTCCCAACCTAAATTCAATTTTTTAAAATTTATTTTACAGTTTGACAAGCAACCTTCTCACGCCAATGATGAGACTGCAATTAATTTTGTATAAACTCGTTGGTATAATGTTAACATACTGTCTGAAGTGCAAAACTAAAACAGAAAATAAAGATGAATCAACAGAAAAAAACAAAAAATAATAGAATAATGCTGAAAAGCATTTGTGCAATATGTGGAGAAAGAAAAAGTATGTTTTAAAGAAGTCTCCAACGACAGGAGCTAGATGCCCTGAAAAGGTTATTTTAGTAGACGACTGAAAAAAAATTTATAAATGTGAAAAAAATATTTATAAGAAATTTTTTTTTATAAATCTGAATAAATATTATTATAAATCTCAAAAATATTTATAAGAAAAAATATTATTATAAATCTGAAAAATTTGTCAGTTATAAAATATGTAATGACATGCAAGTGCGATTGTGATAGAGATCTCTGTCTGGAACAAAAGAAAATTGTTACATACTATCAGAAATGCAACAACAGAGAAATAATTGGAACAGGTATAGATATACATAAATTAATTGGCAAATTGCCGAAACCAACAGGCGGATGGACATTACCAGGCCACTAATATACTGGACCATACAATCCACTAGATAAACAATTAGATGAAAACAATAATCCATTACCAGGACAAGAGCCTTGCAATCAAGTTGATGCAATAGCAGTCCATCTTATCTGTTATCGTGATAACGAACAAGATAAGCACGGCTGCGATAAAGTAATGCTACACTAACTTCGTGATATGAAACCTGTAAATATGCGAGAGCGTGCTGACCGAAGCTGGTGCAGGAATTTATTGGAGCGAAATATAAAATAGGACTCGGTAAAAAAGAATTGTATGATGAACACAAACCTAAAAAAAAAAACGTTTCCGCGACGTAAAGTTGTTGCTAATGCCGTCGATGAAATCTGGGCGATAGATTTAGTTGATGTCTCAAATCTTGCTCAGTTTAACGTTGGCGCTGATGGCGCTCCAAAGAAATATATTTTTAATGTTGTAGATGTTTTTAACAAATACTCTTTTAGTGTACCAGTTTCAGATAAAACAGGAACATTGATAACTGATGCGTTAAAACAAATGATAACAAATACAGAAAGAAAACCAAACAGAATCTGGACCGATCACGGAGGTTTTTAATAAAATTTTTTAGCAGTTTTGGAACAAAATAACAACAAAAAATATGTTACAGGAAATGAAGGTAAGAGCGTTGTAGTCGAGCGGTTAAATCGCACATTAAACAAAAAAAATTCCACAAATATTTGACAGCTAAATATAAAAATAAATATATTGACACAAATTTAAAGTTGGTGATAAAGTTAGAATTTCTATGACGAAAAAAAAACATTTGGAAAAGGATTTACTCCAAACTGGAGTGAAGAAGTATTTGTTGTTGATAAAGTTTTGCTGACCATACCAGTGACTTGTGCACTAAAAGATTTATTAGGTGAGCCTATAACTGATAGTTTTTACGAGCAGGAACTTCAGAAAACAGAACAATATATATTTGTTATTGAAAAAGTTATTAAGAAAAAAGGCATTAAAAGGTTAGTTAAATGACGCGGATATAGTGATAAATTTAATAGCTGGGTGCCAACTATGTCGATAAAATAATATTGTTATAAATTTGTTCGTACTTCATAAGTACAGATTTACATCTGACCGGTCTTCACAAGGATATTAAATGTAATTTTCTTGCATTATCAACTGGCATCAAATTAAATATTATAGCAAAAATAAAATCATATTTTATATTTCTTTGTTGGCCAGTTATTTGTACGTGAAGAAAAGGTTTAAAATGTTGCCAAAATATTTGTTGTTCGGCAACAGTAAAATTAAATTTTATTATTTTTTTAGCGATATGATACTTCACATTATATCGTCCAGCTATCGGTCTACTGTAATTTTTTTTTTGTCAACACCGTCAACTACTTCATTTTCATCGTCGTTGTTAAATAAAATATCATTTTCACTATAACCAGCAGATTTGTCTGAAAGTACGTTATATTTTGGTATAAAAGTATCGTCGACGATTGTATAGTTAGTAATTGTATCGTCAGAATTTATATCAGCAAGTCTCTTCATTAAGTCCATATTATAATATCTTTTTATCTAATTTATAATAAGAGAATGGCATGAGAAACAAAATCTCCTGACGTAAAATATCATCCAAAAGTTAATATATTAAATTACCAAGAACTAGCTGAAGCAGATCGAAAATGTTTGTCACGATATAGTGCTTATTCTGTTGACGTTATTGTAAGACAAGATGAATCCGATAAAATATTTCTAACATCAGCAGAAAAAATAAAAATTAATGATAGTTCATTTATAACACTAAAATTTGATAAAGATGATATTTTAACGTTTGCTCATAATTGCCTTACTAAAACTAACTTAAGAAACATCATTAATCATCATATTTGAACCTAAATCTGTCAAATGTTGACATTGACGTTGTTGATTTTAGTACATTATCAGCCACATCTTTTACTTGCTGTGGATGAATTTTAAGATATTTTGCAGCAGCTGTTATTGATTTAAATTTGATTTCTTCTCCAGTTTCTAGATTTATTGAGATAATTGGCCTTTTGTGATTTTTAAAATTATTAGCACCACCTGATCCACGGCTACTATTTTCTTTTGATGTAACTAAGTCTAGATTTTCAATGTGATTGTCGGATTTAATGCCATTTATATGATCAATAACCAAATCATTTGGAATAGCACCATTAAATATTTCATAAACGAAACGATGTGATTTATAACCAACAAAATCTGTTTTAGTTGCACGAACCACCACACCAAGATAACCATCATTTCTTAAATTTCCTAACACTTTGTTTGTTTTTCTATTTCATATAATACCGCGATCACTAGCCTCATCTAAATCAAACACTGGATGCGGTTGAAACTCATCTTGCAATGATAAATTTTCAATATTATCATCAGTGATTGCGCCGTTTACTACGTAAACTCGTTGTCATTCTGGAATGTCTCCGTAGAACAAAGTATACATAAAATCTTTTCTAAACATTTCAACACGTTCCGCATTATTACCTTTAACACTTATTATCATTCCAGCTGGCGTTGCTTTACCAAAAGGTTTTTGGTATTTTACGCAAATAACCGAACCAAGTGCATTTTCAGCATATAAGTTGTACTTGGGGTGTACGTGATATTCTTCCTGTTCTTCTGCTGTCAATTGAATGTATGTCAGAATTTCTGACATTATATTATATAGCACTTTTTATATCTTTAATTGAAAAATACATAAAAAAATTAATTAAATATAAAAATATTATACCATTTTAAAATTGCGAGATATCATCAAAAAGAGCCTTATCAAAGCAGAAGAAATTGCTACTGCATTTTCTGGCTACGATAACAGTTATAAATTTGAAAATCAAAATGTTTTAGCAAAGTTTAACCCCACAAATATATTTCATCTTTTACAACCGGTTGTAGCGCAAGAACTTGCAGCTCATAAAAGTATCAAACTGATAGTGCAGTATCATGTTTTGGTTTTTTTTAAAATCAAAGTTACATGCAATCAAAAAAGATATAGTTGACATAATTTTTGAAAATACAAATATCGACAGCGAATTTCCGAACCGTATCTAACGGCTAAATCACAAAAAATATTAGCTGGAACAAACATTTCCTCGGTTGCTGATGAAATACACCAAGAAATAAATAAAAATTGGAGGAATTTACCGCATCAGGATCAGGTTGGAAATTTGAGATGATAAAGGAGGTTTTATTTCACACAATGAAATATAACGAACTTCGCGGTAGTTCTTACGTTGATCTTCCTCAAATAATTAAAAACAATAAATGTTGTATAAATGTCAAAAACAATGACGATAAATGTTTTCATTGGGCAATTTTATTTGCTAGACATCCTCAAAGTTGCAACTCCGACCGAGTTGAGAAATATTTGCCGTACAAAGATGAGCTAAATTTTGACGGAATAACTTTTCCAGTGGCAGAGAATCAGATACCAAAGTTTGAAAAAGAAAATGATATTTCAATAAATGTTTTCGGACTAGATGTAAAAGAAAATGCTTAACCGAGATATATTTCAGCATTTGCTAGTCAATTAACTGTAAATTTATTATTTTATAAAGGACATTACTCATGGATAAAAAAAAAAACTTGAATGGCCTAGTTGGCAGACAACAGAATAAACACCATGGGAAAAAATATTTCTGTTACAGATGTTTGCAAGGTTTTTCTAAAGATGATAAACTGCAAGAGCATCTCAAATACTGTGTCAACGTTCAAAGAATAACCATGCCAGGAGAAAAAGAAAAGGTGTTAAAGTTTAAAAATTATAATCATAAGCTAAATATTCCTTTTGTCACTTATGCTGATTTTGAGTGTCTTCTTGTTCCTGTTGCCGGCGCAGAAAATAACCGAGCAAATCGAGTACAAGAAAAATACAACAATATGTTCCTTGCGGAGCTGCTTTTAAAGTAGTTTGTTGTGCTAATGACAATTTGTCAAGTCCAGTAAAGATATACAGATGTAAATATGGCGAATCTGAAAGTCCGGCCTTGTGGTTACAAAAAATTTAATAAATGAAGTTAATAAAATTTTCAACAAATTATTCAAAACATCTCCAATGAAAATAACATTCAAACAACAACTTGATTTTGATAACGCAGTTAACTGTCATATCTGCGAAAAGTTGTTAGGTGATGATAAAGTGCGCGATCACTGTCATCTGACCGGTCAGTATCGCGGGGCAGCTCATAATAATTGCAATTTAAAATTTCATGCTCCAGATTTTATTCCTGTAGTTTTACATAATTTTCGTGGATATGACAGCCATATTATTGTAGAGGCTTTTGGCAATGAAGAATTTAAATCTAAAGTAAAATTAAATAATACAATAAAATATATTCCAAACAATTTTGAAAAGTACATGTCTGTTATGTTCGGCAAATTGCGTTTCATTGACAGTCTGCAATTTATGGCAGCTCCGCTGGATGAGCTTGTAAAAGGTTGTAGTAGTTTCACTAACCTAAAATGTTGCTTTGGTGAAAACTATGTCAATCTGACCAAAAAAGACATCTTTTCGTATGAGCATCTCGACGACTGGAGCAGATTTGATGAAACTTCTCTGCCTGGCAAAGACAAATTTTACTTGCAGCTCAAAAATGAAAATATTGCAGATGACGAGTATAAATATGCACATGAAATTTGGAATAAATTTAGTTGTAAAACATTTGGTGATTATCATGATATATATTTGACAACAGATTTATTACTACTAGCAGATGTTTTCGAAAGCCTTCGTAAAGTTAGTCATAAAAGTTATGGATTAGATACCTGCTGGTATTATTCCGCTCCAGGACTATATTGGAATGCCCTGCTAAAAACAAGTAGGATAGAACTGGATCTCTTGACAGATGTTGATATGTTTAATTTTATTGAAAAAGGTATCAGAGGTGGAATTAGCGTTATAACAAAAAAATATGCGGTGGTTAATAATAAATATCTGAAAAATTATGATAAAAACCTTCCATCAAATTATATTATTTATCTAGACTATGTCAATTTGTATGGGTATGCAATGTCAGAGCCAATGCCTTGCAGTGGATTTCATTGGATAACTCCAGATCAATTTCTTAAAGAAACTGAAAAAAAAAATCTTCCAAAAGATATCGGTTATTTTGTTGAAGTTGATCTCGATTATCCCATTTCGTTACATGATCTAAATAACGATTTTCCGTTTTGTGCAGTCTATGATAATCGATTACAGTTTATTATCACCTGAATAACGTGCAATGACAACAGCAAAAAAAAAAAAAAAAGAAAAAAAAAATCGATTGTTAATAAGCTAGTTCCAAATTTGTTAATTAAAAGTAATTACGTGATATATTACAAAAATTTAAAACAGGCAGAAGATGCTGGACTAATTCTAAGAAAAGTTAATCGCGTGTTAAAATTTAGTGAATCGCGGTGGATGGCAGATTATATTGATTCAAATACCAAACGTCGTGGAATTGCTAAACCAGAATTTGAGAAAAACTTTTTCAAGTTAATGAATCATTCCGTATTCGGTAGGACAATGGAAAACATCAAAAAGCGAGTAAATATTGAGATTGTAAACCATATAAATCGCAGAAATAAATTAGTTAACGATGACGGTTTTGTCAGTATGAAAATATTTAATAAAAATGTCGTTGCAATACAACGACGAGAGACAAATTTAAAATTAAATAAACCGATTTATGTTGCTGCAGCTGTACTTGATATATCAAAATGGCTGATGTATGATTTTCACTATAATTTTACCAAAAAACTGTGGCCAGATTCAGAGTTGCTATTTACTGATACAGACTCGGTAGTTTATAATATAAAATGTGAGAATGTATATCAAGATATGTATAAATACCGTAACCTATTTGATTTATTGGATTACCAGAAAGTAGTGGATTTCATGATGATTCAAATAAAAAAGTTATTGGCAAAATGAAAGACGAATCTATGTTTGTGCCAGTTAAGGAATTTGTTGGACTTCGAAGTAAAATGTACGCCATAATTTTAGATGACGATAAACTGAAAAAAATAGCAAAAGGTATTCCTCGTGGATATGTAAAAAAAATGTATGAAATTTGATGACTTTAAAGCAGCGCTAAACAATAATGTCAGCTTTATTAAAACAAATGTTATTAGAATAAATCATCGCAAACTTGAAACAGATAGAATTATTAAACGTGGACTAGGTAATTTTGACGATAAGAGATATTGCAAGGACGGAATTAATACACTAGCTATTGGACACTATGCAAGTTATGATATATTTAATTAATTTTGTCTAACATTAAAAAATAATGTTCGAAAATTTAAGATTAGCCGATGGAGTTGGTAACAGAATTAAGAAGATAATGGTTGACGGCCGCAATTATCATTTGAATTTAATGATGCAATTTCAGGTATTTGTTTTAGTCAATTTGATAAAATGAAACTTTCGCTTATCAGATCAGATGACAGCAAGTATTTTGATTATCTTGGAAAATTACGAAATGAGCTTATGCTGAAATATGGTAACCTTCACGATCCGGTTAGTGAACAAAAATATACAAAAATAAATTTCGACTTAAATCAGTCGAAGGTTTTTGCAAAAGGTGGTAAGTATATACTCACCAGGATAGCAATGAAAGAGCTATTTGAATGTCATCGAAAAGTAAGCAGATAAATTTTAGTTGTATAAGCACGATGATAAATTATTTCTAATAGCTACCGTTGAAACATTACTTACAGGCGAAGAAGTTCTTTAAAAAAATTATCAGATTATATTTCTCCCAGTCTGTCAGGCAATACTCCACACTAAGTTCAAGAAAATGTTTCACTTACCTGTTTACTAGAGCGAATACACCTGCAAAATGACTACAAAGAAAAATCTGGCTGCCTTTTATAGCGTATAACGCCCACGCAAAATTTTCTGGAAGTTCCATTACGTAATTTCATAGGATGTTCTTGGAATTTCCATTACGTAATTCTCTGGTATTTCCAATACGTAATTTTCTAAAACAGTTGGGGATTAACAAACGCAACATAGACGTACACATACATACAAAACATGGCTCTTAATATATCTCTCTCCTCGTTGATATATATTGTCCAGTAATTGTGTGAATAAATACAAGCTGTTGCAGTTATAGTACATCAATAATGCGTTTGGAACATCTGTCGCCGCAGTAACAATATACAAGCCTCGTCTCGACTGCAGAAATCGATCCGTTGTAATTGTTACCTCCTGTACATATGGTTCTGGAATATTCCAGGCAGAAGCGTGTAAATTCTCACCAGGATAGCAATGAATCTCATCGAAAAGTAAGTGAAAAAGTTAAATTTTTTTTGTAATCTAATGTCTGTTATAGTAGTAAAATAAAACGGGTTTCTAGATCAGAGACCCCCCCCCCCTTCCCCCGACAAATATATTTTGTCACCTTATCCTGAGCTACAGGTTGGTGAAGAAAATGTCAACATAGAAACGTTTATATTTTTTCCGGGGGGTGGGGTGTCTCTGAGTTAGACGTCCCGTTTTCTTTTACTACTACAGCTCTTAGAACGAAAGAGAGAATTAGAGCTTTCTGGCTTCCCTTACGAGGTGTCACTCCCTACGATGCACGATGTTTAGTTACATCGTTGGGTGCGAGAGGATAAGATGTTCGAAACTGTAAAGAAAGGCAAAACTCTATAAAGATCTTCAGGTACAGCGGCATTTTAAAATATTTAAAGAGCACTATATATAGAAAATTGCGCACGTGAAGTTATACATTCTAGATATAGAATTACACAGAAAATTATTGTATTCATTCGAAGCTTACCGATTCATACAATTCAAGAGTGTCCGTCCTTTAGAATATGATGTAAATCATTAGATATCGAATGAGCTAAAGATAACCAAAATGCTTAAGTTTTTTGTAAGAATTCAACATTTCACACTACCTAAATAGTTTTGTAGTAAATACAAATTATTGAATTTGTTATATATTTTGTAACTTTAATGCTAGCTTATTTCTAAAAAATTATGGCGCATGAAGTTGGTTGAGAAATCGTTTTCAATAATAATCCAATGCTACCATTACAAATACATATATTCTCCTAGCAAAGTTTAAACAATCCATAAAGTTTTATATTTCATAATTGATATTGTAAAGTTAAAGAATGCAGCATGGCTCAAAGCAAATTTAATTACTTCGCACAGTGTCTTTAAATGTCATATTAATGCAATGAAGGCTTTGAGGCACACTAGAAAAGTCATTAAAATGTAACATTTATTTATGTATTACCTGAAAGGCAGGCAAAAACTCTATAGAGATGTTCACATACAGCACCTTATCCCAAGCGTTTGAGAGGCCGTTTATATACAATTTTGCGTGCATGGAATAAGCACTCTTGCTCCACAAAAGATTCCAGGTTAAAGCAAATGGACTTAATCATGTTCTTTGGAGTTGAGAGAAGTTAATAGATTGTTGCATAACGCGTTCCTTTCCCCAAAATAACCAGCTTGTCGGGGAAGACTCATCTCACCTGACTTCAGAGTTCATGACCTTCTTTATACTAGTATCTTTTTAACATGCAGACGTGAGCGTATATGAATTCCTCAACATATGCGATTTCCAGCATGTATTAATGCTACTTAAATTAGTTGATCATAGAATCGAGTGAACAGTCGAAGGCATTGCCTTGCACAACTTGATTACCTGGTTATTCTGGTTCACTCCAACTTCGCTGTGGCCGTTCTTCTCGGTCCTTTTCTCTTTCTGCTCTCGCACTTTGTGTGGGTTACATCAATGCGTGGATACACCACTGCGTGGATACACCACTGCATGTTACTTCAATGTGTAGCACTTCAATGCGGGGATACACGAATGCAGGGTACATCAATGTGTGGAACTATTTCCCCTTTCAAAATGAAACAGAGAAGCAACCTAAATCTCTGATCAGATATCCTGCTGTGAAACCGATTATTACTCTCTCGTTATGTCAGATTTAGTTCTATAGGAATTCAAACAGATACCAAGGCCATCTGGGCAAGCTAACGTGGCAGACCGTAAACAAACCTAGTTTCATAAGATTAATGCCTAGTTTCAACCCTGATTCACCTTCACGTCCCACAAGACATAACAGTTTCGTTCTCGTCTCAATTACACAAATGAATGAATGAAATTCATTACATTGGCTGAACTACATTATTTCAGTGAACACACAAATTCTAAGCTCGGTGAACTCATAACTCATATTAACTAACGTAAGGCATGAAATCCTCGAATACCTATAACAATCGAGACGACGAAAATTCAAACAACACGTCATACTTATATAAAGAAAAAACATTGTACAGATTCAGATAGATTATCTCACACAGTTGTACTTGTATCAAGAAAATTAATCTATGAATTTAAACAATTAAATTCCTGCAAATATAAGCAAATAAATCTTAGCGAATCGTTACATTGGTATCAACGGTTTATAGAAGATTGGCGCAAATACTTTGTGCTTTCAAGCTTTGATCGCTTCTACCCAGAAATATGTCCTACGACTTTCGAGACATCTAGTCCCTTGGACAATTGTTTTACGAGAAAATCTCTTCCAAATTCGCTCGGAGTCTCTTACGTTTGTTTTCTCTTGCAGAAATACGTGGACTGATTTTAATGTGACGATATGACATAGTAGTAGTGTAGTGGGATACCCTGGCGACAATGGGAATGTGCATTACGGGACCCTACTTTGTACCGTGGCGACAAGATTTTTAGCGACAAAATCAGAGGGGTTGTGCCCTGGCGACAAGATTTATAGCGACAAAATTAGAGGGGTTGTACCCTGGCGACAATGGGAATTAGCATTACGGGACCCTACTTTGTACCCTGGCTACAAGATTTTTAGCGACAAAATTAGAGGGGTTGTACCCTGGCGACAAGATTTATAGCCTCACTTAGACCTCTATGTTAAATTTAGAGGGTTGTACCGTAGCCTCAAGATTTATAGCCTCACGTAGACTTCTATGTTAAATTTGGTCGTTTTCACTATAGCCTCAAGATTTATAGCCTCACAGACAAGGGGAATTTAACATGGGGAAATTTTGGGCCTGTCTAGCGACAAAAAATATTGGGCCTGTCTAGCGACAAAAAATATTGGGCCTGTATAGCGACAAGAGGAATGGAACAGGTAGGGTCTATTTTTAGCTACAATGTTTGGTAAATTCCTGTTTAAAAACCCTTGTATGTATTTATAGCTACAACCTGTGGAAAACCCACGTCTATATTTCTAGCCTCAAAATTTGTAGCTTCAGTGACGTCACTGAACTGGCTGACCTGAATACTCGATACTGTGTGACGTCACTGAACTGGCTGACCTGAATACGCGATACTGTAGGTAGGTAGGTAGGTAGGTGAAATGAATTTGATATGGATAAAGGGAGTTTTATAGGGACAAAGACCAATACACACACAAAAGAAAGGGAGAAAGAAAAAAATCTCAATATCTCCTATCCACACCAACGATCGCGAATGCATAAAACACACCCATATATACTATCCACACCAACGAACGAGAACGCATAAAACACACACCTATCTACTATCCACACCAACGAATGAGAATGCATAAAACACACCATATCTACTATCCACACCAGCGAACGAGAATTCATAAAACACACATATATACTATCTACACCAACGAACGCGAAAGCATAAAACACACTCATATATACTATCCACACCAACGAACGAGAACGCATAAAACACACCCATATCTACTATCCACACCAACGAACCAGAACGCATAAAACAGACACATATATTCTATCCACACAAACGAACCAGAACGCATAAAACAGACACATATATAGTATCCAAACAAATGAACGAGAATGCATAAAACACACACATATCTACTATCCACACCAATGAACGAGAATGCATAAAACACACTATACTATCCACACAAACAAACGAGAATGCATAAAAACACACCATACTTACTATCCACACAAACGGGAAGAAAAACTCTCCATGCCTACTATCAACAAAAACGAACGCAAAAAACACACACTATACTATTCACACAGAAGGCGAGGAGGAACAAAAACACCAATATCTACTATCCACTCAGAAGGGCAAGAAATAAACCTCATATCTACTATCCACTCAGAAGCTAATAAAATTACCCATTATATACTATCCACATAGGTACGTGCGCACAGCAACACACACAAATATACACACTAACAAACGTACGAGCACGCATACAAACACACAAATACACATAATAATATGTTTTTATTCACTCTCAATTATCGCAACAGTCAAGTGGTGAACTTTGGGTTCTTGAAAGAAGCCTTTCACTATGGACAAGATGGAAATTTTAAAGTGACCACCCACGAACCGCACAAGATTGTACGTTTACCAACACACCAAATCGTCAGCCGACCCTTGGAAAAAGTCTATCAAATCGTGTACCAGAATCGAGTTCGGCTTCCCAACCACTTCACTTTACCGTACGGTCACGACGATATTTGCCAGCATATAAAAAAGGACAACGTTCAAGACCGATAGTTCATTGTGACTACCATTGCTAAGCGAGAAAGATGAATCCTTTCAAACAGCAAGTATCAAGCAAGAGCAAGCTCGAGTGCGATGCTGTGCCTTGCGATGGTAGGGATGCCGTACTCTATGACCTTAGCGATTCAGTACCACATCATGGGAACTTTGCTATAACTTCTACTACCATACCTCCATGGGAAGTGATGCTGTGCGTGTTAAACCTGATGGATGCGAAAGCGATGCCACTCGTTATTGTGGACACTTTACTGGTTTTCATGGTGGATGTCATCCTTATGAAGCCATGCGGATACCACCCTACGGATGCCATCCCAAACTGAGCAAACTCCTGCATATTTCACCGTACCCTCATCGATTTCAACCTGTGGAAGACGAATATTCGTTCCCTGTGAGATTGCCTTAATACTGCGACTTTGAAAGTCGATTCCAAACCTTCCGAGGAAAATGGCCAAAATATCTGGCAGGACCTACCCCCGAAGAATTAGCTAGAGCTGGATTTATCTACTTGGGCGAAGGGGATAAAGTGAAGTGCTTCAGTTGTGGTGTGTCACTTCACGAGTGGGAACAGAAAGATTGCTCTTACCTGGCACATGTTCGATGGTCTCCAGATTGTCACTACCTACCTTTAGTGGGACTTTGTCATTGAAGTGGGCATACCATGTCGTGTAAGAAACCAGCTACGTGGCTAGGAGTCAAGCGTTGGACAACCCCTAGACAAGTATTTAAACCCCATCTAAAAAATAATCTTCAAACATTACTAAACGAATTGCAAGAGAAGATCTACAAGGACATTTGGCTGGGACTTGACAGAGCCAAATCTCAATGGGTGACTGTAGAACTTTATGTCGAGAAATTCATAAGAGGAAATTGACAAAAGTCAACAAACAAGTCAGATTTCTCTGGATCAAGGGTGCATTCTTCCTAATATTCCGCTTTAGACCATATACATTACAAGATTTTAATGACATTCTTGACCGTTTCATGGAATGGCAGTGGCCAGAAATAACTCACATTGTCCGTTACTTTCGCCCTAGGAGAAGCGCTTGACTGACATGGTCAGGGATACTTTACAAGAGAACATTAGTGGTTTGCCTGTAAAGTTGAGAGAACGCATTTATCGCGAGTTCGTCAAAATACAAGTGAAACGCAAAGAACCATTGCATCCGTTACGTCACCGATGTTTGAACCACTGGGACCTAAATGCTATAAGAGGACTGATTCTGATGAAAGTGTTCCAGTGATCAGACATTGATGAATCGCGTGAAATTCATAAATTTTTGGATGCCACTCATTCAACTTACAAGGTGATCCTAATACACCGAATTCCAACGGACGAGTTAGAGGATTACAACAAATCTTTACAACAACAATTCTTTCTAGTTAAAGAGGAAACTTCTGTGCGACGTGTGTTGTGTGAGTTAGTGACTTCAAAAAGTACACTTATTACTTTACACCAAAGAGGGTATATAAACGGACTATCATGCCACGACCTTTATCATTCGTGATACAACAGATTCCGTGGAAGGAAATCAATGACACTATTCAAACGGTGGAGGATTACCAACACCTATTACGAGAACTGTGTCCATTGAATGGGGGTCGACGTGTAGTGTGTGTCTTAGTGACTTGCTTTCTGGGATTTCGTTTACCAGTCGATTCCTTGTGGACTCTTTACGAACAGTACATACCACTCCAAAAAGAATGAAAGTGGTCCCTTTAAATGTACACGAGAGACTCATTTTGCTCAAAGATTTTGCTCAAAGCTTTGCGCTTTCATCTTGATACTTCTCAACCTCTACGGGAAAACAAGATTCGTCAACCTTTAGGCACTTAAGATGTGTACGACGACGTGTGTGTAGCTTGTGACTTACACCCTCACTGGAAAGATGTACGTGACTGGAAAAGTTGGGGTTTTGAGGCTTGGACAACAGAAGTGGCACACTATACAAAAGATTTGTCATCCTAAAAAATTAAAACGTTCAGTGAAAAAAGTAACTTTTAAACCGGTGTTAGTGACAGTGCCAGAAGAAGAAGAAGAAGAAGAAGTCGTGACCGAGGAAAACCACTCTCTTCAGGACAGAACCGTTATCGACATCCCCGAAAGGCCATTCTGGGAGGACTCTTGTGTGACTATGCCAAGGAGTGTAGAGACTCTAAGAACATTACACACAGCCCCTACCATGTCACCTCTTGATCACCAGAAATGTTGTACAGAGACTTGTTTATATTCCACTATGATCGTTTTGATGTGTCTTTTATTCATGTACTGAACCATTTGGCTTTTATGTATTTTTGTCTTTCGTGTTGTTCACAATTAAAGATGACAATAAACGTGTCCTGAAAAAAGTATAAAAACTCTTGTCTTGTCTGTCTTCGTGTCAAAAGTGACATTTCTTACACTACTATGGCTGCCGCTACTGTCTCTGCTCCCTCTTCCTCCACTGTCAAAGTCATTGACGAACACGTTGATCGGACAAGTTGGGAGGCCTTGTATCTTCGCCATCCCTTTAACATGCTCATTTCCGGACCTAGCGGTTCAGGCAAAACCGAATTTGTCAAACGTTTGATCGAACAGAAACATCATTTGATCGATCGTCCACCTCAACAAATCGTGTGGTGTTACAAAGAGTGGCAATCGGCGTACAGCCTTCTCCGAGAAAGTCAAGGCGATTCCATCGTCTTTGTGGAAGGCATTCCTGGCAAGGACGACGGGATCGTGTCTGACCCTAGTCAAACCCATTTGGTTATTTTTGACGACATGTTAGGAGAAGACGAAGAAGAAATTAAACTCTGGTTTACGCGCAAAGGACATCATCGTAATGCCAGTGTCATTTACATTACCCAAAATTTGTTTCAACAAAGTAAAGCCCATCGCACCATCAGTCTCAATGCTCATTACGTGGTGTTGTTTAAAAGCCCTAGAGATAAATCGCAGGTGCATGTCTTAGCCAAACAGTTAGGAACGCCTTGGTTCACAAATGCGTACGACGATGCCACTCAAATCCCACACGCTTATTTACTCGTGGGTTTAAAACCCACCACTTCCGATAATTTGCGATTTCGTACCCATCTGTTTCACCACTGGTGCCAAGTCGGAGGGCCTGTCGTGTACACGTCCCCTTCGTCGACTAAACTACAACCACAATCACCAAAAAAAAAAAAAATCTATCAAAACCTCGGTTACTTTGGGTCTGTCTCACACAGCGTCAACATGACGTCCCTTCAGTCTCATCTTCCGGTCAAATTGATTAGTGTCTTGTACGGTATCAGTCGCGAAAAAAATCCACAAATACGTGCTCATGTCTTAGAAGCTAGTCTCAAAGAAGTCTTACGATGGTTTACGGTGACAGCACGTCAATTGCTGCAAGGCATCATTCAGATTCCACATCAAACCAAACGTTGTTTTGGGAGAAACAAAGTCGCCTTGACGCAGCTAGCCGATCCTCGCATTGACACTCAAACCAAAAAGCAAATCATTTTGAAACCTGGAAGTAGCGGTTCTCTATGAGGTGTCATCATTCGTTCCCTCTTAAAATGGGATCCTAATGCTCCCAAAGTCGTCCCCAAGAAAAAAGCCACGTTCAAACGTACCCAGAAGAAAAAGAAAAAGAGCAACGGTGTCAACACCAGGTCACAGCCTCAGAAAAAGAAAAAGAAAAGTCCACAGAAAACAGCTCCTACCTGCAAGAGAGCGTCTCCAAAAACTTCTCCTCCAGCGGTGACACCCTCTTCCTCTTTAGCGGCAGTGGCCGTTGCTCACAAAGTACCTGCCCCCAAAATCAAAGTCCAAGAGAGAACGGGTGTGTTACAGAGTTTACTGGATTTGTCCAAGCAAGAACTGTCCCGATTGAGTCCGTTGCGAACTCCTCCACGACGTGTGTTGCCTGTCATCAAGTTGATACGACGTAAAGACAATCAGTGGCGACGCATTCCAGTATAACAAGACATGAAGCAAACGATAGGTTTAGTGTTTTTGTGCTGCTGAACGCCCAAAGATGTCCCCTGGAAGAAGTGCACACCGTTACCATCGTGTTTCTTCTTCGGTCCAAAAAGGAAAAGGAAAACGAGAAAGACAATCACAACATCCTAAGAAGCGCTTAGTCAAACATCGACGTTACCCCCAGAAAAATCACACTCTTCCAAAGAAAAAGAGGAGCCACCAAAGAGGATGATTCTTTGGCGATTTTGGAAAACACATCGTCACCTTTATGACGAAGCGATAGTCCCGCAAAAAGGATAAAAGACCGTGTGACAAGTCATCGACGTTAGTGTATTTTTTGCTGTGTGCCACGGAACCAACGAACCAACCGAGAAAGATGTCACCCCCAAAAAACCATTCCTCTTCTACCCCCAAATGAAAGAAAAGGAAAGGAATGGCACCTCGTTTAGCCAAACATTGGGACATGTTTTCCGTCCTGTCCAAGCTCCTCCACCCATGCGAAAAAAAACTCATTCAAACTGCCTCCAAAGACGTCATCGATACCGTGTGCGAATGTTGTCTGAATGTCTTGAAGGGCACAATACCTTTGTCAAAACACCAGAAAGAATGCTTAGCCAAACATCGACACGTTCTTCGCCAAATGGTCCAAAAGAAAATACCCATTGGTCAAAAGAAGAAGATGTTGGTGCAACGCGGAGGAATTTTGTCCTTTTTGCCCATGTTGCTGAAAGGAGTAATGGGAACAATAGGAGGACCCTTGCTGAAAGGACTTTTGGGAACGATGGGAAACATCCTGGCAGGATGAAGATAAAAAGGTCCAAGAAGATAAAAGATATCTTTGGCGTCAAAAGATCTCAGATGCGATCCTTGAAATCCGATGGAAGGACGAAAACTGGATTTAGTGCCTTACAAACGATGGATGGAACACCATCGTTGGCAAGAACAACGAACCCCGCATTTACCACCCAATCCTCATTTGACCGAGATGTCCCAGCTACAACACGAATTACAATCATTGATGGATCGCAGATATTTGTCAGAAACTGAAAAATCTCAACGGTATGGTCAGTTGTTGCAACGACTGCGACTCTTTCACCAGAAATCTTTAGACGAAACAACTCTACCAACTCTGAAAGATTTTAAGGCCTTGATGAAAAGTTCACCAACACCACCACTACCACCTCCAGAGGTCAAGACAGATGCAGCCTCATGGTTGCCTGAGGAAGAAGAGGGAAGAGATATCTTTCAAACACCCTCAGCAGCTCCCATCCCTAGTAAGATTGCAGCGTCCTTGTTGACCCCTTCCCCTATACCCCAACGAGAAGGACTTAAAGCTTGGGTTAAAAAGAAAAAAGAAAAGAAGACCAAAGTCATTCCATTAACGCCACCACTACCAACACCACTACCTTTGACTTCTACTCCCGTGGCACATCGGACACGTAAAACCGTTTCTAAACTACACCCTCGTCCCATTCAGAGTAGCATCAGCGAAGAGTGGATCACTTATTAAAAATGGAGAAGGTGTTAGCCAGCATTTACTACGATCCATCCCATCCTGCAGGTTACGGAGGAGTTCAGAAATTGTATCGTGCTGCCAAAACTCGACTGAAAAGTGTTCGTTTTCCTCAAGTGCAACGATGGTTACAAGAACAAGCCACGTACACCTTACACAAGCCCATTCGACGAAAATTTTCCAGAAGTCGCACCCAAGTGGAGGGTATCGCTCATCAATGGCAAGCTGATTTAGCCGATGTCTCTCATTTGGCCACCTACAATCGTGGTTACAAATATTTGTTTTGTGTCATCGACGTCTTTTCCAAATTTTCTTGGGTCGTACCATTGACTTCCAAATCGAGCAGTGAGTTAGTGCGAGCCCTCAAACTGGTGTTGAAACAAAGTGGGCGTCACCCTCTTCGATGGCAAACTGACAAAGGCGCCGAATTTCCGAACCAAGCTTTCCAAAAATAATTGAAGAAACGTGACATACATTTTTCCACCACCGAGAATCCCGAAACCAAAGCCAGCATCGTGGAACGTTTTCAATGCACCTTGAAAGAACGCATGTGGAAATATTTCACGCATCAACACACTCTCAAGTACATCGACGTCTTGCCACACCTCGTTCAATCGTACAACGAGTCTTACCATCGGAGCATCGGACGTGCCCCATAATAAGTGACTCCCGACAATGAAGTGACCATCTTCGAGCGTCTGTTTGGTACGTCCCCAACAGTGGCTGTCCCCAAGAAAGGTTAAGTGTTTGCATCAGGAGATTGTGTGCGCATTGGCAAAACCAAACGCACTTTCGACAAAGGTTACTTACCGATATGGACCACCGAATTGTTTCGTGTCACCGAACGTGTGCGTGGCGGTCATCCTGCCGTCTATAAATTAGAAGTGTTAAAAGGAACGTTTTACTTGCCCGAATTACAACGTGTGACTCAAAATAGAAGACGACGTGTACGAGATCGAAAACATTCTCGATGAAAGAACTCGTGAAGTGGGAAGAAAACGTGTGAAAGAAGTCAAAGTACGTTGGAAAGGATATCCTCCAAGTTTTGACTCTTCGATCGACGCTTCGCACATCATCGACTATAAAAAGAAATGATCATCATGCCCTTCAACACAACCTCAGCTACTGCAGTGACCACTCCTTCCCCCAGTTCATCTGTGCAAGATCTACAAAAGCAACCCTTGTGGGTGTGGTGTGGAGAACGTGTGCCTAAAACGCAAATCGTCTTTTTCTGCCAAATCTTTGTGGTGTTTTGTGTCATCGCTGCTGCCATTGGCAATTTGTATTTGCAACAAGGAGACAAACAACTGTGGAAAATTTTACTCAGCAGTTGCATCGGTTACATTCTTCCCAATCCATCCCTGAAATACTCTTCTAAGGGGAACAACAACGGGAGTCTTGTGTCCAACGTTAGTCCCCCTTCCAACAGTCACCCTAACCATCCTCTTTTAGACACTCCTCTGACTTCCAGTGACTCCTCGGACACTAGAACTGTGGAATTATGAACAACCAATTTTACTTAACGTTACCCAGTAACAGTTCCATGGAGGTGTTTCCCAATAACACTTTGTGCTGTTACACGGCCAAATTACCTCAGGCCATCCAATTGGATCACGAAGCCCATTGGGAAGTGGCTTTATTAGAAATGATTCACCCTACACAAATCAAAAACATCGTTGAAAATCAAAACACTTTTACGGTAGAAGTTGATGACGAAAAGTGCAACAACACTTGGATGAACGCAGCAGTGTAGCTGACTCTATGAAATCACAAGACCCAAAACTAAACGAACCACTTATCGGTTGAAAATTCCTCCAGGCTATTATTTTAGTGGTCAACATTTGGTGAACGCTATTGCTGACAGGTTCTATGCCATGTTTGGTAAAGTCTTGGAGAAAACCGGAAAAAGTTTCACGATCGATTACGACAAAATAGCTCGTCGCCTAATGATGAAATTTTCAGAGGACAAAGTGTTGGCCATTACATTTTGTCCTGAATTGCTTGACATTTTGGGTGGAGACCCCAAGTTGATCAAGATTACAAACGAAATACCAGCCAGGACCAGTAACTCGGATTTTGCGAAATGTTTTAGATTCCCTGTAGAAATGAACCAAGGACTGAATTTGATTTTTGTGTACTCCGATGTGGTGGAGTTCAACGTGGTGGGACACACCTCCGTACCGTTACTGCATGTCATTCCTTTCAAAGTGGATTCTGCCACGAACGCTGAGGAGGAAGGTGGAAACAAGTATCACGTTCACCGCGAATTTGTACATCCTCACTATTTGCCCGTCAGTAAGTCTTATTTCGACACTGTCAACATTACTATTAAAGGAGATCTGGGACAAAATATTTCATTCACCAAAGGGAAAGTCACAGTGAAACTTCATTTTCGAAAACGATTACTCTAACATTTTGTCAGTCATGTATCCTGTGTACCAAGGAGTCGTTCGACAGCGAGGACATGGTTTAGGTGATATGCTAAAATCAGCCTTTCGTACAGTGGCTCCCATTTTGAAGCCGATGGTGACACGGTGATTGCACGCCTTGAAAGATGCCGCGTTGACGCAAGGTAAAGAATTTCTCCAAAATATCATCATTGACAAACAAAATCCCAAAGAAGCTTTCTTGAGAGCAGGCAAAATTGTCTTGCTTCAAACGGTAAAGACATTTTGGGCCCGCGAGAAACTCCTATAAATGCCCTGGGCGATGCCGAGTCAGGCATTCCTGCTTCCCTGACGCCACAGCAAGGACAAGGCAGAAAAAGACGACGAAGACACCCCTTCAGAGGATTTCACACCCCTAGAGCTAGAAAGACTAAGAAAAGAAAAACCGTCCGAGACTTAGACGTTTTTGATTATTAAATCAGAGAAAATGATGCACCGAGAGTCTTGTGTTTGTTCCAAGTCGGAACTGGATCTGTTTGCCATGCCACCCACCATGATGACGATGCAAGAATCCCAATGGGTCGAATTTCATCATGTCTCCTCTTTGACGGATTCAGCTCCTATAGAGTTTTAAATCAAAGGACAACCCGAAGATTACATCGATCTGAATAGCAGTTACTTGTACCTAAAACTCAAAGTGATCAAAACCGACAACACCAATCCGGGTGCCGATGTCACGGTAGCTCCCGTCAACAATTTCATGCATTCCTTGTTCAGTGAAGTGGATTTGTACTTGAATAAGAAACTGGTTAGCAGCAGTATGGATACTTACCCTTACCGAGCGTACCTGGAAAATCTCTTGACGTACGGAAAAGAGGCCAAGAACACTCATCTGGATGCTTGTGTGGTATGGAAACCTGTAACCGCAGGTGAAGACATGTTTAACGACACAGCCCTGACACCCGATGACGATCCTCACAATGTGGGTTTTAACGACCGTCGAAAGATAATCCTGCAAGGTCGTAGTTTAGAACTGATGGATCGTTTGCATTTGGACATGTGGTTGCAAGACAAGTATTTGCTGAACGGAGTGGATATTCGCCTGAGACTCAATCGCAGCAGTGTCGCTTTCCATTTGATGACTCATACCAATGAGTACAAAACCATCATGCATGAAGCCAGACTTTACGTGCGCCGCGTAGAAGTGTTACCTAAAGCGGAAAACGACATCAGTCAAACATTGAGCAGATTGACCGCCAAGTATCCGATACGACGTGTAGAAGTGAAAACGTTCACCATTGCTGCTGGACTCCGATCCAAGATCGAAGATCATCTGTTCCAAGGACAGTTACCCAAACGTTTAATCGTTGGCATCGTCAGTAATGCAGCCCTCAACGGAACCCACGATCAAAATCCTTTCCAGTTTAAGCACTACAGAGTGTCCAAGATCGAAGTCAGTCGCGATGGCAAGACCTTGTGTACCAGACCCTTCGAACCTAACTTTGCCCAGAAGAATTACTTGAGATCGTACTTGTCCCTGTACGAAGCTACAGGACAACTAGGAACCAACACCAGTCACGGTATTTCGTACGAAGATTATGTAGGAGGTTACACTTTGTGGGCCTTTGATTTCACTCCAGACCAAGGCAGCGACGAGGGACATTTCCACCCTATAAAATCTGGTCAGCTGCGTGTGGAACTTCAGTTTGCAGAAGCTCTCACTGAGACGGTGAACGTCATCGTGTATGCCGAATTCGACAATACCATCGAAATCAACAATTTGAGAGAAGTCATTCTAGACTATTAGAAACTATGGAAGACTCCTATCCCTCACTGAACGGTAGGGAATATTTGGAAATGGAATGGGAGGATAGCGTGAAAACAGAACCCCAAGACCAAGACAAAGAGGACGAGGTAGTGGTCAAGTCCAGATGGCCAGAACAAGAACAACATTTAGTGTCCTGTTTTGCTAAACACGTGGCGGATTAAATTACGGAATTGAGTAAGAGAAATTGCCATGGATGTCAAAACGATCATCCCGGTCAAATTCAACACGATAAATGTTTGATGATGAGTCAAGAAGAAAAATTGGACGAGTATCTGGACGACGCTTGGAGTCTCATCTCGGAAGAAGCAGTGTTGCATGAGTGGTATAAAGGCTTCTGTGATCATTCCTGCCCTCCATTGACTACTCTGGAGATCTGTTGCATCGAAGCTCTCTTAGCCCAGAGTTGAGAGACAAGGCGAAGAAACGGCTGCTTGAGAGAGCGTTTCAAACAAAATGTCAGAATTGAATTGATGACTTATCATTAATTGTGAAAAAAATAAAAAATAAAAAAAATAATGGATACCTGGGAACTTTATTACCTTTTGAACAATAGTTCGTATAGTGCTTCTTGGAATCCTGTCGTGTGCGCTAAAGATGAACTACCTCATCGCAAACCTCAAGACCATCAAGCTTATGTCATCAACACGGACGACAGTCATCTCCCAGGAACTCACTGGGTTGCCGTCTACTTCCCTCAAGAAGATTGTGTGGAGTATTTTGATTCGTATGGATTACCCCCTTTGGAAGACGATATCATCGACTTTATGAGAAGAAATGCCCAGACGACACGATACAATAATGTGAAATTACAACGCACAGATTCCATGGTGTGTGGACAATATTGTGTTTATTTTCTTCATCATCGCAGTCTTGGATATCCTTTAGAACATTCAGTGACTTATTTTCATCGTCACTCTTCTAGAAACGATGAGAAAGTAGATCGATGTTTTTGTGACCATTATGGCTATCTTTTGTCTTTAGCTAAGAAACGTAGTGTGCATCAGTGGCCTCATGACTTGCATCAATGGAAATCTCACATGATTTCACAACGTTGTCAACCTTGTCAAAAATAATTTGTTTGATGTTATTGTTACTTGTTAATTGTTAGTAGTTGATTGATTGTTTGAATAAAAAATGTTGTGTTTTGACAAAATGTGTCAGTCGTTTGTTTTCAAAAAAAGACTGTGATTTTATACTCTTTGACTTTCTCTCCATCCCCCACCAAGACATTAACTATCATAGCGTTCCGACACTAAAACCAAGTCGGGATGTTTTCTATCGCGTCCGCGTTTGAACCATATAAAGCGGGTTGGCCTCCAGTCGGGCCATCCACTGATGATTCGTCAACCTATGAAGATGTCTTCCAGATTAGCCAAGCTGAACGAAGATTACGTCATTTTACATTGTGTCAGGCTAAACCTGATACCTAAGCCTGAAGAGATAGAGAATGTCAGGATATTAGCAATAGCCCAAGACCTGGTAGAAGAGGTCTTCAGAGAGAAAATCAAGAAAGAAACAGCAGCAGCAACAGGAGCAGCAGCAGCAAGAACCAGACAGAGGTTTTGTCGACTGCCGTGTGGACACCAAAGAGTTCTCCTTCTTTTTCTCAGAAACAGGCCGTATCGTATAGGAAAACCTGCTGCCAGACGTGGACGCAATCTTAGACAGTAAAAAAAAAAAAAGATTGCCATCACTCCCCGTCAACAAAAAACAGCCCTTTTCAGGGCTACCCCAATACTCTCGAAAAGACATACTAATTGAATTGCCAAAACAAAGTTGTGTGTTTGTGTCTTTAAAAACAGAAGTGTGTCTATAAGCACTTACTTTCTCTGTCTTGTCAGATAATGTATGTCTGTGTTTGTAAGTAAAAAAGTTCAACGTGAGTGTTTCTTTTTGGTCCGCACGTTTGATGTGATGGTAAGTTTTGGTGTTAGGGGATGTTTACCTTCACGTCCGTGCTTCAAGTATATAAAGCGACGCTATCGTCATTCTGGCTACCCATCGTTGACTCGTCAACACTGAATATGAGTAGCAGAATTGCTAAGCTTTTAGAACTTGAAATGCACCTGGAGTATGCCAGACGTCTCCTGGACGAGCTGGCTATGGAGGCCGTTGCAGAAGAAGCAAGGTTGAAAGAAGAGGAGGAAAAAAGGAAGAAAGAAGAGGAGAAAGAAAAGAAAAGAAGAATCCTGCCTCACCTCATCATGAGACCTGTGTGTGAGGTGAAGCCAATGATAAGTACACCTGCACAACCAGTACCGCCTCCTCAATCTCAGCCACAGCCACAACAACAACAACGTCATCCACAACCTCTACCAAGAGCCGCTGTCCTCCAGACAGAAAACTGGGAGGAGGAGGCCTTAGAGGAATTGGAGAGACAGCGGCAAGAGTGGAAGCCGCAGAGACCTCATCATCATCCCAGGGTCTGGCATAGGAGAAGACAGAGGGAACAAGTTTTCACTATCCCTGAAAGTGAAGACTGGGAGAATGAAGCTACTCAAGCCCCGTCTGCAATCGGAATCATAAGAATTAACTGGGAGCAAGATTGGAGTAGGAGATGCGTGTGCGGTGCCCGCCCTGGGAGATGCCAGCATTAACCAGGTGCATCTGAAGTTCAAAATACAGCCCTTCTCAGGGCTATCCAGATCTCTAGAAAAGAGAGACTTTTCGATTTGCCAATTTGTGTGAATGTGAAGTAGTGTGACTATAAACACTCACTTCGTTACTGATGTGTGTGTGTGTGTGTGTGTGTGTTTGTGTGTGTGTGTGTGTGTGTGTGTTTGCGTTCGCGTTCATTTGTGTGGATAGTATTTGTCTGCATGTTTTATGTGTTCTCTTTCGTTGGTGTGGATAGTATATATGTGTCTGTTTTATGTATTTGCGTTCGTTTGTGTGGATAGTATATATGGGTGTGTTTTATGCATTCGCATTCGTTGGTGTGGATAGTCTATGTGTGTATGTTTTATGCATTCGCATTCGTTGGTGTGTATAGTATATGTGTATGTTTTATGCATTCTCATTCGTTGGTGTGAATAGTAGATATGTGTGTGTTTTATGCATTCGCATTCGTTGGTGTGGATAGTCTATGTGTCTGTTTTATGAGTTCTCATTCGTTGGTGTGGATAGTCTATGTGTCTGTTTTATGCATTCGCTTTCGTTGGTGTTGATAGTATATGTGTCTGTTTTATGCATTCTCGTTCGTTGGTGTGGATAGTAGATATATGTGTGTTTTATCCGTTCTCGTCCGTTTGTTTGGATAGTATATATGTGTCTGTTTTATGCATTCGCGTACGTTTGTGCGGATAGTATATATGTGTATGTTTTATGCGTTCTCATTCGTTGGTGTGGATAGTATATGTGGTGTTTTATACGTTCGCCTAGCGTTTGTGCGGATAGTAGATAATGTGGTGTTTTATGCGTTCGCCTAGCGTTTGTGTGGATAATAGATATGGTGTGTGATTTGTATGCGTTCGCGTACGTTTGTGTGGATAGTAGATATGGTCTGTGCTTTTCTTCTCTTCCCGTCTGTGTGGATAGTAGGTATGTGTATATCATATGCATTCGCATTCGTTTGTGTGGATAGTATAGTGTGTTTTATGCATTCGCATTCGTTTGTTTGGATAGTATATATGTGTCTGTTTTATGCATTCGCGTACGTTTGTGTGGATAGTAGATATGTGTCTGTTTTATGCGTTCTGGTTCGTTGGTGTGGACAGTATATATGTGTATGTTTTATACATTTCGTTCCTTTGTGTGGATAGTAGGTATGGTGTGTTTTATGCATTCGCATTCGTTGTTGTGGATAGTATATATGGGTGTGTTTTATGCATTCGCGATCGTTGGTGTGGATAGGAGATATTGGGATTTTTTTCTTTCTCCCTTTCTTTTGTGTGTGTATTGGTCTTTGTCCCTATAAAACTCCCTTTATCCATATCAAATTCATTTCACCTACCTACCTACCTACCTACAGTATCGCGTATTCAGGTCAGCCAGTTCAGTGACGTCACACAGTATCGAGTATTCAGGTCAGCCAGTTCAGTGACATCACTGAAGCTACAAATTTTGAGGTTATAAATATATACTTGGGTTTTCCACAAGTTGTAGCTATAAATACATACAAGGGTTTTTAAACAGGAATTTACCAAAAATTGTAGCTAAAAATAGACCCTACCTGTTCCATTCCTCTTGTCGCTATACAGGCCCAATATTTTTTGTCGCTAGACAGGCCCAATATTTTTTTTGTCGCTAGACAGGCCCAAAATTTCCCCATGTTAAATTTCTCTTGTCCGTAGGGTACAAAGTAGGGTCCCGTGAGGCTATAAATCTTGAGGCTATAGTGGAAACGACCAAATTTAACATAGAAGTCTACGTGAGGCTATAAATCTTGAGGCTACGGTACAACCCTCTAAGTTTAACTTAGAGGTCTACGTGAGGGTATAACTCTTGTCGCCAGTGTACAAAGTAGGGTCCCGTAATGCTAATTCCCATTGTCGCCAGGGCACAAACCCTCTAATTTTGTCGCTATAAATCTTGTCGCCAGGGTACAACCCCTCTCATTTTGTCGCTAAAAATCTTGCCGCCAGGGTACAAAGTAGGGTCCTGTAATGCTAATTGCCATTGTCACCAGGGTATCCCACTACACTACTCATGTTTTACCAAGAAATTTCGCGTGGGAACCACTCATTTATCGTAACCAATCGGACTAAATATATCTCCCGCCTTTTATAACTAGGCGCCAAAAATTGCGGTCCCCTTGTCCAAATAACTGGAAAATTTCAATTCAAACATTTCTGATACAACGATCGAAAATTAACTTTTCCCTCATAGTTTGTCTGACGGTTAAATAAACGCAGGCTTAATGAAAAATCACTTCCCTCAAGACACAGATATTAACCATCCGTGCAGTACAGTGATTCTAACGCGCTTCTGTCCCCATAAATCTAATTAATCGTTCACCTGCTCAAATTAATGTACTCTTTATCGATCGACAGAAATTTGCACCCTTACATGAGTAATCACCGTAACATATTTCTGCAAAATAACAAGTATTGAAAAATGTTAAAGTAGCGGAAATTTTGCTTGTATAAAAATTATAACAATTTTGAGTTATAACAATAAAGAGTTAACTTTATGAGAAAAAAAAATCTTAGAAAATTCAATCGTAACAAATTTCTCTTGATGCCTTATCGCCATTTTTAAGCCAAACTTAGTGTTCCATTAAAACCACAGTGTCCCTTTAAGCCAAAACTCATATCCTCGATGTTAAATCCGCTTGAGGTCATGATGCAATTTTTTGGAATAAAAAATTATAGCCTTGTTAAATTCCAGAGTGCCACTGAGGTCATAATGCAATTTCTGAGACCACAGTATCAAACTATACTACCCTTTTTAATGACTCATCATCCTAGCTCAGCGTGTGTCCTAGTTCAAGGTACTTCGCACAACTTACCTCAGCAGGATGTAACCTGAAAAGCGATGAAAAAAACCCAAACAATTTCGACCGTAGTCTTTAGTGTTCTATATTTGATATATCATCTCCTTCGCACGCAAATGCACTTTGATTCTAAAATTATTCTTTCAAAAGAGAGAGAGAGAGAGAGAGAGAGAGATGGTGGTGGGTTTATGGACCAAAAGTGCTATGAAGTTGCAGTTTCAGTCTTTGCGTAATTTTAGCTTTTCCTTATCTAGCCACATTTTCCCTATGATTTCCATGCCTTTGAACAGTATGTAAAGGACTGTTATCATTTGTTTCATTAAAAAAAAAAACCAAAACAACAAACAACAGAAGATAACAAAAATAAAAAACAAAACACCCCACCCCCAGAAAAAAAAAAAAAAAAAAATTATTGTACATTATGGAGATAATATACATGCTTTGTTAGTACCATTTTTGGACTACACGTTACTAATACACCAAAACTTGTGTACGATCGATAACCTATTGAAATCGAAATCTATTTATAACCAGATATGTTGGAGATGTCAGTTTTAATCACACTGGGTATACTGTTTATATTTGTATTCAGTAGGTAAGTAAGGTCAATTTAATTTATCTTAATTCCTGGAAGGACTCTATTTTCGATGTCTGTTTTCTGGAAAGGGGGTCTTCAAGTTCAGAAAATTATGGATGGTACATACCGAAGGTGTGTACCTAAATGGTTTGAGACACGGAACTGTACATTTGGGAATGACCCTTTAATTTGGGATTGGCTTAGGGAGAGAGGTGGTGTGGCTCTTACGTTTCATCCATTATATATTTTTTTTATTATGCCTCAATGTAATATTTGACAACTAATATAATGGATAGAATTTGTTCATTTTCTCTGAAAATTGGAGCATTGTGTTTTTAAAATTATCTGCGGGCAGAAAATAAAAATAACCACTCCACCCCTTCCGACAATGCGGCATAATTTCAAGTGTTCTATAACTAAGTATATTTCAACGAAAGATGCAATAGATGTGAGGAATCGTACTTCTAGTTTCCACGAGTCGCGGGTTCGATATGCACCCAAACCAGCATGGATCAGATGCCTCGTGTAGGGCATGCTTTTTACTCGTCGACCACAGGCACTTGATTCCGGGGTAAACAAATTCTACACTCACCAAGTGTTAATTGGTGAGTGTACACATTAGTTTACCCCGGAATCAAGTGCCTGTGTCGGTTAGAAAGGGCGGCCGCAACAGCACTGTTGGTAGTGCGCCAGACTCATAATCCGAGGGTCACGAGTTCGATACGGACCAAGATCAAGCCCAGTCGGCTGCCTCGGTGTGTCGTTGTGAAATGCAATTAGCTCCCATTTCCTCGCCTTGATAAAGCCAACATTGTTTTTAAAGAAACAGTTATGTTTGACAGTTAAATAAAAAATATTGTATCTTTCCCAGCTCGTGTTAAATAATTTGACCGTTATGTTGTGGTTCATATATCTAAAATGTAGAGGGAAAGATCAGGTGAAACTCGGGGAAAGCTTGATTGGTGATGAACGGCACATTAAAGGCTACAGTGTTAATGTCTGCCGTGTACAGAGTATAGACATCCGATTTTTCTTTCATTTGACTATACAGAACATGCAGAGGTTATTCCGATTGCATAAAAGCCGTCTCCCAGGAGAGACTACTTTCGGTTTTGATACTCAGGCAGGATTACTCGGAAAGTATCAGTTGTACTTCAGCCTTGCCGCCTTTAATGTTATTTCAGTTTTGGCTGCTGTTGTAAGTATAGCGATTGATGCGTCCTCTATGGTTTTCTTTGTTAAATGTGAAGATATTCTTCAGCTGCCAAAAATGGCGACTGCAATTTGAAAATTTCTATTGAAGGTTGATAATTCTGTTCTATAGCGGCATTATATAGACTTGTACGGTAAGTAGATGGTTTAGTTGGGTGCAGGTTGATTCGGACCGTTTTAAGGGCCAAGTTTCGTCATAAATGTAAATGTGACATTTATAACTGTTTAAGATATTTCTTATAATTTCCCAGGTAAGAGGTGCAGTGGAAAACTGCTTTAAGGGCTATTAGCGATGCACAGTTAATTATTCAATATAGGTAGGTGGTAGATGGTAGTCAGATTGTGAAGAAATGGTTGCAAATTATGGTAATGCTGATGTACCATTTTTTTCAGTTAAATATCCTGCAACATTTAGCAGTGAGCATGTGAAAGAATAAATTATTGTTTAAAAAAATCCATAACTTTTATTCACAGGTTTTGATGCATTGTACAGCAATATGGAGACTGTAGTGAAAACGAAATGCCACTGACACTTACCACTAAACCCTTTAGGGAAAAAAATGAAGTGGATTTTGTATAAAACTTGGAGAAATTGAACATGAGTTGACTTTTTCTGCACATATATACTGTTTGTAAGTTGCACAATGGATGCTAGTCAGTCCTGAACTATCCTCAGCCATTTGTTCATAAATAAAGGTGGGAAGGCCTGTATTGGCCATAAGCAGCATTTATGATGAAGATAATAACAAAATTCTCCATATATTTTAGTAATAATAATAATAGTGACACAATTTTTAGTTGCAAACATTATGATTATCCCCAAAATAGTCTGGAATATTTTCATTGTCTCTGCTGACATGGCTTTCTGTACATGCTATTCATGAATCTATTCATCTATTCTGTTCTGTTTTGTTGGTAATTCAGTTTTCTATATTTTAGATATTAATGAATCTTAAGTTTAAATCTCTAACCAGTTCTTGGTATCCTAGTAATGGGACCATTCAAGGCAAACCATATGAAATGTAAAACTTTAGTCTAATATTTCTCCTTTATTTTGACCACCTGCCACAGTAAGAGCAGTGCCTCCTTGTGTCCTGGTTTCTAAAGCATCCCATGTCTTTGCAGATGACTACACTGTACAACAATAAAGACTAATTTACCCAATTTTCAAATGTCATACTCAAAACAATATCAATAACTATTTATCACACATACAGAAAATATCACTAAATCACTACTGATATGTATAAAAGTAATTGTACCAATAAGTGTCAACTCTTTCCCTATACATGGTGTATTCAACACACTAGAACCCATTGTAGAAAAGCACATGGATACATGTCATATTCACTGTGATTAAACATGTTGTGCTATTACTTAGTGTAATATTCATGATTAATGACAATCATGACATCCAGTAGAACTGAGCAAAGTACCATCTTGTAAAGTATGCAGCTGCTTATATCTTGCCTGATTAGTTTGTAAATTTGTTAAAATTTATCATTTTCTTAATTTGAATCACACTCTTACTCAGCAGTTAGTGCCTTCTCACACAGTAGTAGAATGCATTTGAGTTGGTAATGCTTTATCAAATTTATGTGACATTTATCTTTATACTGTATATTATATTATAGCCTTGAAGTACTAAATAAAACTTACCGCAAGACTGTTATGTCTAAATACTGTGTTACCACTTAGAAAACATACAAAAAATTTCACAAAATACACACTTTTAAATTTTTATTCAACTGCATCAGTAATCAGTGTGGTGCATATGTCATGATAGATGATTTTAATTTCTGATCAATGGGACTCCTAAAGTGCTGGATAATCTGAGGTGACTTATTATGGTGGGCACTGTAAAGAAAATAAGCAATTAAGACATACAGTGACCATCTGTAATACAGTATTAATGTGCTGTTGATGTTGGTTTAACACCATTTTTGAGCACACAGTAGGCTATATACATGGCGATCAGTATAACTGGTGGCGGAAGAACCCATGATAACCCTGGTAAGAATCACCAGTCCATGCTGGGAAGCTTTCTCACATGCCCACATTGGCAGAGCCTGAGACACAAACCCACATGGACAGAGGTGAGATGACAGTGATTGGTAAAGGCACTGCTTTACTACCTTTAGACCACTTGAGCACCCTGGGCCCCTGATATCAAAAAGAACAAAAATTTATCTTTAAAAATTTTTAAAAGCAATAAATATTATGTAAAAGCAAGACATTTCAGAACAAAATTTGAACATTAAATTCCTAAATTTAATGAAGATCTTTATATGCCCAAGATGAAGTAAATCCATTAAATAATATTCTTATGTTATATTAAATGCCATATTTATAGTTAAACACAGCACTGTAAACTTTAATTGTATACTCCATGTGTGTGCGTGTGTGTGTGATTTAGATTTTTAATGTAGCTTTAACAATTTTTCAGTCATATCACTACAGTGTCTGCAGTGTGACAGTTTATAGTGATGTCTAGCACTGGGGCATCATGCCGCAGACATGCAGCATGATGTCCCATCCAGTCACATTATCCTGACACTAGGCCGACCAGTTCTAACACTAACCTCTTAATGCTGAGCGTCAAGTGAGGCAGCTGTTAGTACCATTTTTGTAAGTCTTTGATATGACTCGGCCGGGGTTCAAACCCGCGACCTCCCGCATCCGAGGCAGACGCTCTAACCACTAGGCCACCGGAGCGGTTTGTATACTCCATATCTAGAAGATACCTTTTATGAATTGGAAGGGATGACAGGTTTCATAACTTGCCTTTACAACTACTGATATAAGAACCCACACTAAAACAAAACTCCCAAGTTTGGCATTACTCCCTTAATGGGTCCCCCATGAGTAAGATAAAAAATTTTGTTGAGAGTGCAAGTCATGTCACCAATTCTGCATGTATTGTTTAAATTTTGAAGCAGATCATTTGTAGACATTGTGCATTGCACAATTTTATGGTTGAAAAGTACAAGAATGGGATTGAAACTGGATGTTCATGGATCATATACTGGAATTTTTTGCACATGTAAAAGGAAAACAATGATTTTATTTACCCTGAATAGAGTTATTCTTCAGATTTGTAATATCCGTGGTTATGTGAAGTTCTTGACATTATGTTTAGATACAGGTTATTCTGGTGTTATGCGTGGTGTCATCACTGACCAAAAATGTTTAAATGCCATGGTAATAGGCATACCATGATGATAGGATTTGCCATTATATATACTGAACAATTAAAAAGTGGGGTCTGGTCAAACTCATGATTTAATTAAATACCATACATCTATATTCAATGAATCCTTTGGATCTTATATTAATTATAGTAATAAACTGTTTGCCAAATATAGGAATAATTAATAAAAGAAAAGAATGTATGTGTTCCTTTCTTTGTCTTTATTGTACAGTATTTCATGTGATTTTAATCAACAAGCATTAGTTTAGTTATTGTGAAATAATTTTATATGCTCACCATAAGACAGAGCTATTAAATTGTCTGACCAGCTTGTCCCTATTTTGTTTTTGCACAATAACTCTAGTTCTTCACTTGGCAAACTTTGTTAAAGCTTTTATTTGGGGTAGGGAAGAAGTCTATCAATTTTGAAGTCCCAAGGTGAAGGTCATCATGACTCAGAAAGAAGTAAAATGGTTTCAGCAAAAAAACATTAGATCTGCATATCAAACCTACATCAAACTTACAGATTGGCTTACAGTTGGGGTCAACGTTACTGTGGCTGAAAAAAAAAAATTATGGCTTCTACACAAATATTTTGGTTCTAGACCATATAATTTTACCAAAGATTGTCCATGGCTTATACTTTTGGTAAAAAAAATGGCTGGGAGTGGAGGGAAATAATGTGGGGCATGTGTTCTCCCCACTTGAGAGAAATAAGTACAAAAAAAATGCAACCAGAATGTTTTCTTTGCAGTTAGAAGGTTAAAATTATGCTCTGGAAGAGCTTACAATGCAGAAAATTTCTGGAGGCTTCCCTCCTCCTCAGAGGGAGGCCACCAGGGCTTCCACAGACACCTTGCCTATTTGTACTTGTCCCTCTTCCTTCCCAACAAACAGTCTAGAAGCACTTGCCATAAAATGACGAGTTATATGAAAAACACAATGATTTACTCTCAAAAGACTTGACATGGTCGTGTTTTGAGAAACACAATTGTCATTAATCTTACCAAAAAAAGTAAACACAGATACAGAGATTTTTTAACAGCACTATATATGTTTCTAACATTTAGTCTGTTTTCACAGCAAACAGTATTGCTTAGAGTCTATGTACCGGTAAAACTATCCTCATAGCATTTCATAGAGCTGATTGTCATAGAAGCAATTAAAAGGTTAGGTACTGACACATAAGCAACTGCCATTTCACAAATTAGTTAATTGGCAGAGAAGAGTTAGGGTGATGCCATGTTAAAACCTTTGAAGGCTGTTGTGGGAGAGCCCATTAAACTAAGCTGCATAGGTAAAGTGGAACAGCCTAATTTATTTGAATGTTATAGGCAAAGTACATGTAGAGAGATGCTTGTTGAAGAACAAGCATTATTACACATCACTGCCTCTTTATTAAAGATTATTGGCTGTTTTCTGATGAGCAATAATGTTTCTTCTTCAAATATGTTACCGAATCATATCCTAGGAGAACTACTACTACTACTACAACTACCTATTAAATCCTGCGTTCCCAGACTAAAACTCTTTAGCTTAAATACTGAAAGTTATCTTTCCACCAGATGACAGATTGAGTGATCTCCCGTTAAAACCAGTATTGGAGCCAAATCTTGTGAATTTTTCAGTTACTACTGCTCTTTCAGAGTAGCATGCTCTCTACTATAGTCAGAGAATCCTCACAGAAGCAATGTAAGTTGTAGGAGTTTAATCTTTGAATGCAAATATACTCCATCTATACATTTCCAGATTGCTATAACTGTATTGATAAGCACAAGTCTGGTGTGTGATATAGAAAGCTCATTTAATATTGGTGTATAATTTCTGCTACATTCCGATACATACAAGTAAGTTGTCTATATTATTTTGTCTTAGCATCCATTTCATAGTTATAAATATGATGCTTTACTGATTTTATCTGTATAAAATGGCCCACCCTATCTCAAGTGACATCACATTCACATCCCTTTCTCACAGATCATGGTAGGGGGAAGGCTCCAAATGGGAAAGATTTGCAATGATAATATAATGACCCAGCAAGCTAAGTGCACCTTCTCCTTTGCCCAGGGTTCCTTCAGCTACAAATGTGGCACTCTTCACTTACTTGTCAACCTAAGCGCATTCAGTCAATTCTTTTATGCTCTTTGGTTCATGATGGAATGCAACAATGGCTTCTAAATGCAGTCCTTTAGGGAGACCTATGCAATAATTTTGTGGACTTGCAAGAGGCACAACTTCGTGTCCCCACTCACACAGTTTCCAGGAAGTTCCTGTGATTGTCAACGCATGAATACAGAGGACATGAGGGAAGGGGCATGTCTCCTTATTTCATAAACATTATCGTGATCAAAACCATTAAGAAAGCTTTCCATTGTGAGAAAGCTACATTGGAATGGAGTTCGCATTCTGTCCGACAGTTCCACTTTAGTGACTTATCTCAAATGGCAAGGCAGAACCATGTCCCCAGACCTTTGCATTTTTGTTTGGTATTTTCTAAAGTGGTAGCATCAGTGACAAGTCCATGTCCAAGTTTAACATATCCTAGGCTAGCTGATGTATTGGTGGACACGTAGTCCTGCAAGAACCAACTAATACAAATGGAATGGTTTATTCATCCCTCAGTTTTCACTCAGTAGGTGCCCAGTGGGATTGACCCATGATGGATATATTGGTTACAAAGAGGAATGCCAAAATCCCAACTGCTGTCTCATCAGTTTTGGATCCAAAAGCCTAGATAATCAAATGCTCTTTATATAAATTGGAATGGCCAAATGTATGGGCTTCTTGAACACCTCAGGTTCAGAAGGTGATACAATAAGCGAAAGAACTGTAGTGTCACCACATCTTGATTATTCCACTCAACTGGGAAATCTTAGATCAATTACCTCATCAATCTCACAAAAGAATTGCCAGAAAATTGAGATTTTGCCCCATCTGCTTAAACAACAGTGATGACAGGTGTTTCATTTAAACCCAGATACCTAAACGTGCACATCTGGAAATTTATGAAAAAATTGCCCGCAGAAACGGACAGTTCTCACATGCAGTGGTTAATCCCTCACGCAAGCTGGCCCTCCATTTTACAGGCATACAAAGGCAGTAGAATATATTCCCACAGAGGTGCACACAAGAACGCTTTATACCACAGCAGGCACCCATACCTCAATAGCTAACTTCCTATGACTCTTTGACAAGAAACACTTAGCACAAATCATAATTAAAACCTACCTTTCCATGATCACTGGCACACTGCATTAAAAGAGGTTATTGCACAATCCAAGGACCTATCTAATTTCTGTTTTTGATTACACATGTCCAGTGATTTTGGATCTTTGTCCAGGTGGAATCTATCATGGGTAATCAACAAGACACTATTTGAACCACTCTCAAGAGCCTCAATGCTTCACCTCTCATATAAGACCTACTTCTTCAGCAACAGGCAGGCAGAATCAGCGAATACATGCCCTAATAGTGGACTTGTCAGTTCCAACAAGATTATCACTCATTATGGCCCCTGCTTTCATTGCCAAGAACAGGCTACTGTTCATGGGTAATCAGACTGTGCTTAAAATTTCCAGTCTACACTGGAAACTTCATCTGAAGTTCACCTACAGGACCCAGTGCAAACTCTGAAGTGGCACATAAGGAAGACCAAGCTGTTGTGTTGAAGGAGATCTTGTCTCTTACTATCCCTTACAGAGAGAAGGACATTATATTAGCACAGACACTTTCATCCTGGATGAAGTGGGTTATTTGTTCTGCATATCGGAAAAATAACCCCACACCAATGAATTTGCTTAGCATCATGAAGCTAGGACAGTCACCACAGGCATAGCATAGGAATGAAATTGTTTTCCTCTATTATCTATGCTGTGGGACAAGATCCGAGTATACTTCTGCAGCTTCTGTCTCAGAGCTCTTTGATCCTTAAAGGTTCAACTCAATCTGGTGCCATGGCACAAAGGTTACCTTCCCAGATCATCTGACAGCTTCATTATAATGCAGCTTTATGACTTCTGCTGGATTTGTGGGAGGGAAAAATCCTCACTTTTGAAGCAGCTCTCTGACTTACTGAGTCAGTTTTCTAGTTTGGTTATATAGATGCTGTCTCGCATACCTTAGGGGGATGGAGATGGTCTCTTGGGTACACATACACCTTCCTAGCTACATCACAGTTACATCAATATAGAGTGTATGCCTTCCACAGAATAGCAATCAAAGAAGTCACAGGATTTGGCATCAGTCCTGGTATCATAGGGAAGTCACTCTAACTGCCACCTAAGTGGGAAGGGCATGGATTTTTGAGGCAGTAGTAATAGTTCTCTTAGTGTATTATGATCGGGCAAGTATTAAAGAAACATATCTCACTAGAAAAACTTGTTTTTTTTTTAATTTGGATTGCACTCCAAAAAAATAAAAGATGATTACTGGTATTTTAGTAGTTTGAATAGTGTACAAGTTGATTAACTTTGAAGGGAAAATTTCAAAACACAGGTCTGATTTAGGAAAGGATGAGTCATCTGCATTTGACATGATCCAGCTTCAGATGGTTTTTTAGTGTTATATGCCAATGTTTTTTCTATTTGTTTTGCTCGAAATAAAGAGATCTACACCAGTTGCTACACAGAGTAACTTAACTAATTGTTCTGGGCACTGTTTTCAAGTTGATAAAAGAACAAATTTAAAAGTGAAAAATCTTTCCTTTTCTGTCATAATGGTTAAAAAAATCCACTTACTTTGATTAGCAGATAGTGGTAGCAAAGATCTTTTGTTAGAAATATAGCAAGAAATGATAGTCACATTATGATATAATTTTTCTTGTCTGGGAGAAGTATACATTCAAAATTTTTTCATACCTGATCATTAATATAAAAAATGAATAATAAATATGCGTTTGGTGGCCACTGGTGCAGATTAATGAATAATAAGTGTACCTACTTTTTGATTTTGTTTTTTGAAGTGTTACAAACCAAGCGATGCATGAAAACCTACAGACATGAAGTGTGGGAATTGTAAGGCAGAACTAGGTGATGATGATCAGTTTTGTGTCGAGTGCGGAACTGCTGTCACTGATGCTGATGTTATCCTTTGCTTGGGGATAAGACAGGATGGGACACCATGTGGTGCTGAGTTGCAGAAGGATTTCTGCTTTTGCATGGAGTGTGGCAAAAATGTTGACCAGGCATTATTCCAAAAGATGCAGATGACATGTCTGGGTGTGATGAAAGATGGTTCATTGTGCAGAAATCTGTTAAAGGAAGATGACAAATTTTGTATCATATGTGGAACACCTCAAGATGTGACTCCAATATCAGATACAGGTTGATTTCTGCCACAATTTTTAGAGTATACATTTTCTTTTCTTAACTTTAGTAATTTACATGGTATCAGGTTCATGTAAATTTCTTTACATTCCTATAAATTCAGGAATTCCAACATTTTACTTATGTTTTGTTAACAATTCCTTTTAAATCTTCTATTTTAAAAGGATACTTGGTTTTAAATGTTGAAAGTGACAAGAATGCTTTTTGATGCCTTATGGTAACCTCTCTCTTTCTGAATAGTTTTTTTTTTCAAACCTCTGCATTTCTGGGAAATTGGGACAAAGTCAGGAGAAAGAATAATCTTGTTCACAGGTGGGAAAGCCCACTAATTTAGCAAATATTGATTTAGTGTCAGGGGAAAAACAGTATGTTCCACTGGCACATAATTGCAGAAAAATACCTAATTGATTCATAATTAAACTGATCATGAGTGAAATTTGTTGAATTGTTGGAATTTTCTGAAGTTGCGGAACTTCTAAGATATTTTTATGTACAGTTCCTGTATGGATCATATGGGTGCTCTCCGTTTACATATTTGTATAGTTAGATCAAGTACTTGGGTGATTGAATTATTCAGATAGACTGGTTGCCTCATCAGCAGCTGTCTGTATTTTTATGCAGAAGATAATGAAGATGTGTTAACATATGAGAGAGTTGTCTACATTTTGTGATCTAGTTAATTTTAAAAGATAAATAATAAAACTTGTCTTTCCCAGTTCCTGTTTTGGAATGTTAGTAAAAACATATTGTGATAAATTTTCTTACTATTTGGTAGAAAATTCATCAACATTATTGTTAAACATTATCATCAATAATAACCTTCAACACCACTCCAACCAAACTCGCCTATGCAATGAATTTTACTATATGACTGTGCTAATACACCTCTTCCATGATGGGATCCAAATACACAGACTGCAGCATGAATAAGGGTGCTTGCTACTGAGGGACCTCTCAAAAATTAAGAAAGGGATGGATGTTTATAGTGTGAAGAGGGCATGGGGGGTTGAGACAGCTGATGTGGTAGGATAATAATTTAATAATTGCATTGGGAATAATTGTCAGTAAATAGTTTTCTCAAATAAAGTTCTTTGTTTTTCTGTATAAAGTACCTCTAGTTTGAATTAATCCAATATCGAGATCATTTAAAACATTGCTTTAAGTGGTTTCAACATACATCACATTTGCACTAGGGAAAACATTGCGTATTATTTCACTACATTTTGCATGTGAATGTTGATATGTTTTAGTGTTACTGTAGATTCAGAATAAAATGATTGTTTGATTATTTTAAAAAAAGTGATAGAGAAAAAATAACTTCAAAACTTTATTTCTTTATTTGTTATTAGTAAAATATTGATACTGTAATTTCTTTGCAAATTATAGCAAAATTCTGTTCATTCTTGAGCAGACCTCTGAGTGCCAATTTGGGAAGATTTATTTCACTATAAACGTTGGAACTCGCTTTTCCATAATGAAATCTGATATGTGAAACTAAGCTTTTTATGCATCTTGTATGCTTTTCACTTGGTTCTATTGCTGTCATTGGTTGCATCTCTGAATGAGTAAGATAAACTGCTGATAAATGTTAGATACATAAATTGTGTTACATGTGTTCTCTGTGCTTGATTAGTCAACTGAACTGAGTTGACGTTTAATTAACACACGATCGTGGCCACTAACTCTTACAAAAGTAGGACTTGTATGCCTTTTAACTTTTTATTCTACCTCTATTACTTGATTTGACATAGAAGACTAATTAGCAAGATAATACAATGCAGGGCAACATATACTTGATTGTAATAATGCAACCAACACTTCTGCAAGTGGGGATGAAAACACAGTCTGTCCTTAATTAGTTTTCACAGAAATGCTTCACAGAAATGCTTGTATTTATCACGTAATGGTCAGCTGACACTTTTCACTTTTGAATATGATAAGGTATGTTGCATTTATGATGCTTACACTGAAACCAAAATCAGAGATAAAACTAAAACATGAATTACACTTGATAACACTTTTTCAACCTGGTATTTTGTTTCTTAAAGTGTTGCATATGCATTATTAATGTTGTAATTGGTCAAAGTTTGGTCATATATTGCTATTTATTGTGTGTTGAAATTTTTTCGTTTATAAAGAAAATTTAACAATTATAATTTCATGATGTTGATTCAGATTTCTGGGCACTAACTGCTGTTTTTGACTAGATCCAGTATGAACAGGATTTTATTCACATTTAACAAACTTTGCCTAATTTTTGGGTCATATTTCTGTAAGGAAAAAAAAAAGGAATCCACACCTTCGTATTATAAGAGCATCTGTGAGTTACTGAGTGCTATAGCTGGGATTGGTGTATATAGAAATCTGCTGATTGTTTGGTCAGTTTTTAATGCAGAACCCCATGCCAAAGGCATACTTAATAATGATTAAATATGCAGTCAATACTAGTTGGATTAAATTGAAAGAAAATGTTTGAACACCAGCCATACATATGGGAGTACTTTTTCACAAAAATTTCAGCCCTTTTTTGTACAAAGTTATCTAATTTTTAAGGGTTTTTTTGTCAAAATTAACAACATCCCTTTTCTAAAAAGTCTTTCTTCATACCAGCATATGCAGTTAATCAGAGTAAGGTTAACATTTTTATTCTGTAAATTTCAATAATTTTACAAATTGATGTGAATTTCAGTAATTATATGTGTTTCTAGTTGTACGTGTGGCTTAGTATGTGGTCATATATCTGAGTCAGGTGTGATGGAATACTCTCTAACAAGAAAACAAGTTTTTGATTTTAAAAATGCATGTTTTCATAGCCAGTTTGTTGTTGGTTCTTTTAAATAAGGGCCATACATGAACCTTAAAATATCAGTTTCATCCAAATTAAAATTTTGTGTTTTTAAATTTTTTTAATTTGATAAGTTTCAGGGTTTCAAGGATTCAAGTTTTTATGCCGTTAAAATGGATACAAGAGATTACTTATTTTGTACCACAAAAAAGCCTTTGAATTGATATGCGGGTAGCAGTGCAGCATATTTTGTAAAAGTTCATATTCATTCACAGTTATCCACCCAGAAATTTCTTACTGAGGAAAAGAGGTTAAGCTTATGTCTTACTCAAAGGGTCCTTTTGCTGCAAAATGATGAAAATCTCAAAATAAAAATTAATATATTTTTAATATTTTCAAATTGTAATCAGTCAGATAGAGTTTGTAAGGAAAAAATGAAGGCCAACCATGTGGACAAGTACTTATTTAAGTAAAGAAATTTAAGAAGAAAAAAATTGAAGAAATTAAACAATCAAAGCTAATAATAGGAAATAAAGTATCAAGATAACAAAGATTAAATTAACATCTTACATAGTGTATGGTTGACTGATTACTTTCAACTACTTTATCATTAAATGGTACCATGCCAGTCATATACATAAAAGATACATTCACATGTGAGGACAACTGTACATCACATCTATACCTTTCTATGTGGTACTGTATCTAATGCTAAAAAAAGACACTGTCAGGTTAATTAAAAGTGAACATGTCACATAACAATATTTTTATCATTTATAATCAAAGATACTGAAGTTATGAATTATTCAGGTGAGAAGTAAAATTGCAACTAGACTTAACACTTTCAATCAATTGTAGAATTTCAATTCAGGCAGTAGTTGTACACAAATGCACTTACATCTAAGTTAAAATGTTAAAATGGAATCAATTAATAAAAATAAATGAGTCAGCAGTACAAAGTCTGAATTCTTAATTTACATTTGTGCTGATATAAACCTCATTGGAGACTGCTAGCTTTGGTCCTGCTTGTATAGTGCAGCCAGTTATAGAAAGTGTTTACACAGTTACTGATGGGTCATTCCAGTTAAAAAAAAACATTAAGACACTCTTTAGGTTTTTTATACTTTAAACACTATTTTTACATGTTAAATTTTACATGTAAAATTTATCAGCTATGTGTGAATTTTCATCCTTACTTTTTTTAATCGCAACTGTTGGCATATCATTACTTCAGAGTTTTGAACCAGTTAAATGTTTCGATTTAAAATGTGTGGATTATCTCTCCTATGATTAAAATGACTAGCTTAAGGATTAAAAGTCTGTGGACACCTGTAAACATTGTTAGATTTAATACAGGCAACTGTGTATTGTCCGAGTGAATGAACACCTCACATCCCTGTTGAGTGTGTCCACTATAAAATGTAGTTCTATGCCTTTTGTGGCTATTCACAATCACCTTTACATATTGATACGTTGATTGTTTTCTTTTTTGAATTGCCATTTTTCTTCACATTGGTTAAATCAATCTAATATACACTTATGATTTAAACATGAAAGATGGTTTTAATAAAAAAAGTAGAGCACTATAAACACATGGTTAGCTACACCATTCATGCAAACACTCAGCCATTCATGTACCTGAGCGCATGGGACTTAATGTGGAATAGAAACTAAGTGAAATGATGAACCAGAATGGGTAATTAATATATTTTAATATATTTACGGTTGATCTAAGTCATTATTCTGCTTTAATAACAGTACTACTGACAATAAAACTCTCTCTCTCTCTCTCTTTCTCTCTCTCTCTCTCTCTTCCTTTGGTTGGTTTGATTTAACTTTAATGATCATTCATAAGTCCAGAGACATCATGGGATGACACAAGTGAAAATCCTCTACGCTCATCTTTTCATAGATTTTTGCCCGTATCTTGCTATGATGGTCCAGGGGGTGGGGTGGCCTTTGGATATTTTCATATTTAATTAATAATAATCAATTTTTAGAACAAAATAATAATTATAATAGGTTTAAGAAACAACAACAACAACAACAACAACAAAACATTAAATACATCACAGTATGTGTACCATATAACCGAGAAATTACCGTATAATGTTGACAGGGTTTGCAACTTTGTATCATTGATTATATAAATAGTGTAGATAAATCCCAAGGAAAGTCCACACATACCATTATGATGAACCATATTCTTGTAGGTTACTTGGTGTAAGTTCAATTTCAAGGTTTTCATCCAACCCAAATTATTTTTCTCTCTCACTCCAGATTTCTTCATAGTCTGTCCGTTATGCATGAGGGCGGAGGTGGGAACAGAAAGCAGAAAGGATTGCGATGAAATTGTGTACCATATTAAATTCATTTAGAAAATAGGGATTATTAATACTTTTTATCATTATTTTCACACATCACTGATGATTAATATGTGGAAATTCATCAGTGATCTAGAATCAACAACACAAATTTGCAAGAATGTTTATAAATGCATAGAATATTGCACCATGGGCGAATCACAGTTTGATATACCAGTAGTATTGGTATATCAAATTGCTTTATACCAGCACTTTAAAAGCCATGTTAATTTTAATGTATGTGGTATAAATGTATTTATGCTGTCTTCTGCTTTCTTTCACAGAGGTTGTTAGCACCAGTTCTCATCAATATGTGAACACTAGCAACTTTGCTACTGATTCAGCTACTAGTTATGCACAAGAAAGTGTGTTTGGCATGCATGCCAAGCTTGATGGAGGGAATGTTCATGAAGGAAACAAAGAGAACATCTTAGCATCAGGATATCCAACCTTGTCACTTACACTGACTCCAGGAAATATGGCTGTGTTTGGCTTGAATGCTCCATTGGATGGAGAAGATAGAAAAGAAGAAATTGCAGGACATCCTCTTCTTTCAGGTCACCCATTTCCTGAGAGTGGTTCCACATCAGGAAATTTGAAGCTATTTAATTTGGGGGCCAACATTGATGGAAAACACACACTACTCTTCCCCTCATCCAGTTCACCTGATTCTGTCACTTTTTATGAGAATGACTTTGATTATGATCCTGAGGATGAGAAGGCAGGTTTGTCATCCAGTGGTGAGTCTGAATCCAGAAATAGTGCAGGTTTGGAGAGCAAACTGAGTAATGTGACTTTGTCAGAAGAAAAGGGTGATGAACTTTTGTCAAAAGATGGTGCTGATGTTAAAAGTGTTCATATTAAAGTAGATGAGAAACATAGTGATGACTCAAGTCCTGACTCTTCAGGTGCTGAGTGTGTTGAAGATGAAGTTATGAATCCAGCATCACCACAGTCTTTTCAAATGAAGAGGCAGATGCTAGGATCAAAACGGAAGAAGAAGCCAAAGAAACATAAAGTAAAGCGAGAAAAGAAAAAGAAAAAGTTGGAAAGTGTGAAAATCAGATCCCATCCAAAAACCCAAGAGTCAGACCTACAGCAAGTGCAGAGGAGTGTCACAGCTGATGGTCACTCTGTATTATTGGCTGGATCAGTAGATGCCACAGCAGATCAGATAGGTAAAGGATCAAGTCAAAGTGCAGAGAAAGGCAAAGGGGCCACATCTGGAGATGTTGAAAACTGGAGAAGAGAAAATACAAATAAAGATCAGGTTGAAGAGAATATTGAAAGCCATGATAATGTATCAGTTCCAGAGACAGGAGATGACCAAGATTCACAAATGGAAACAGTTGAGTGGGGTAAGAATAATACTGTTGAGAGGGAGCCCAGCCTAAGTTCTGCAGGTGAAAAAAGTACAGATTTTAATATAATGGAATATGATCAATCTATTAATGCAGCTTTGACTAGAAACAAAAATGAACAGTCCTCTGTGGAGCTTGAGAAGGTGCTGGGTAAGAAAAATGCTGACCAGACAGATAGTTCAAAGGATGGAAATAATCCAGATCAGACAGCTAATCAAAGATCAAATAGAGATGCAGTAAAAGGACCACATAAAGATCCAAATGTCAAAGTTGAAAAAGTAGTCCATCAAGTAACTGAGAAAGGTAACACAGACAGTAACCAGTCAAAGGAATCCAAAGAAACTAAGAACAAAAATGTGCAGATTAGCAACCAGGTAACTATCAGCTTGTATTTTTAAATGTACAACTCTAATGAGGTGCCAGACAGAAACAAGCTTGAAACTGAGGTTGCAGTTTTAATGCCATTTACAATGAATGTTGAAATGTTCACTTGATGTCATATCAAGATATCTGCTTGTTGGCATACATTTTCATATCCCTAGCATGAAAAATCAGACATTTAATTGATGTTTTTAAGAATGTACACAATACATTATGAACAGCCTTCAGGGTAATTTAGTCTTAATTTTGAAGTTTATTTTAAATAATGGAACATGTTGGGACATTTCTAATTAGCTTCAGAGTGATTTCCAGATTTTCTTACTTTTATAGAAAATTATTTCACTTTCTCAAACCCCCTCAAAACTCCAAATAAAATGAAGAAAGTAGAGAAATAAGCTTTGTGCTGTCCATCAGTTTTACCTTTTACTCAAAAACAAATGAGCAGATATTGGAGCAAAACCCAGACCAAACTGGATATTTAGAATGGGTCTCAAAACATGATTATGTTTACTGACTGCAATCTCATTATTTTGTTACACATTTTGAAACTTTTCTGATCAGCAGGATGAAGCAAAAATCATGCGAGGCAGACAAATTAATTTTGGTGTAAATATATTTGTATTATTATTTTAATGACCTAATGAGATTTTAATGCTGTTTAAGATTTTGTCCATTTAGTTATAGATTCTTTAACTTTTTGAAAAGATCAAGTTTACCACAATTAAGCAAAAACCACTTAAGGTAGGCAGTTTAAAGTTAGGATGCATTTATTTATTAAATAACTTAATCTGATTGGGTTTTATAACTTAATCTGATTGGATTTACACTGCATTGCTGCAGCTTTTCTTTATTATCCACATACTTTTTGAAAACATATGAAGGATATTGTGATACTGTTCGCCAATCTGTGTGTCCATCTGTTTGACCATCTTGTAAACTGCTGGTGGACATTCAGAAAGCTTTGTACTTATGTGGCCCCAATTGTAGTAATCAGCAAGAGGGATGTCACTCTTGGCTTCAGCCCCTTTGGTTCATTGGATGGAGTCAGAGATCAAATGTAAAAAATTATAATCACCTAAAATATTGCGATATAAAACCTCGTTTAACCTTTTTGACAGACATTATTGATAAAAACTTGGTTAGCACAGTTTAGCAAAAATGACTTAAGACTGACAGATGTCATTCAGTAAGGCCCAATGACACAAACCATGACCAAAGTTTGTAGAGGGCTTGCTGTGGCATAGCAAGAATTACCCATCTGACCATTTGAAATTAGAGATTGTAAGGCATCAGATATTGCTACAATTAGTAAAAGAATATAAAAACTTGTAAATGGCTTCTTAAAGACTGTTAAACTGACTATGACCAAATATGACAGAAAGTATCCAGGCATAGAGAGTTTAATTCTTTTACACACCGCTATGGTGGCCTAAGTGGTTAGAGCATCATACCAATGACTTATAAAAATGGTACTAGCAGCTGCCTCTCTTGGTGCTCAGCATTAAGAGGTTAGTGCTAGGACTGGTCAGCCTGGTGTCAGGATAATGTTACTGGGTGGGACATGATGTTACGTGTCTGCGGCATGATGCCCCAGAGCTAGACATCTCTATAAACTGCCACACTGCAGATATCATAGTGATATGAGTGAATAATTGTTAAAGGTATGTTAAAAATCCAAATCACACACACACACACACACACACACACACACACACACACACACACACACACACACACACACACACACACACACACACACACACACACACAATTCTTTTACAAATGATACCCAATATTAGATATTGCCACATTTAAATTTTTGTTTAGAAAAACTTTCAGCAACTCAGTCTCTAAAACTTCTAGACAGAATTTGACCTAGTTTGAGAGTAAGCATCAAGGCATGAAGGGCTTTTATGTGAATTCAATTAAGAAACTGTATGAAGTACCACCTGAGAAAGTGTTGGAATTTTTGAGGGAATGTATGGCTGCTACTAAAAATAGAAAATCCTTTAAATGACTTTAAAAAAACTGCTCAGCAAAATTTGACCATATTTGACAAAAGAATCCTGGCATGAGAGTCTTTTACTTAGTTATGAAATTTAATAATGATGTACACTGGGGAAAGTCTTGGACTTTTTGAGGAAATATGGTTTATATAACAAATTTGTAAACATATTAAATTTTGTACTTTTATATTTTATTTTGAGAGTATTTTAAAGAATACAAACATCTTTACCTGTTATCCTTTATCTTGCATTACCTAATGTTTTACATTTATTTGGAAGGGTTATCTTCCTTTGTAGTTCTTTACATTTAAGATTTTAAAACTTCAATTTTAATTGCCAGAATATTATAGTCATTATTGTCCTGAGGAACTGTCAGACACTAATATATAGGTCTAAATTTATTAAAATTATGCTAATCTGCCATCAGATATGGCTAATGTTACTTAATGTATACAATTTTTAACAGCTTCTTCTAAGAGGCAAAATTTGGTGCTTCTGTAATGAGACTTGAAAAAAAGAGGGTCATTATATAGGCTTTTTATAGAAAATTTCTTAATATGTGAATTTGTATATTCTGGAATAGTTCCATATGTCAGACTGAAGAGCTCTGAAGTGTTTTGAGCAGCCAGTACTAAGCAATGAAATGACCATTAATCTGGAACATGTTGGATATGAAATTTTTTAGAAATAACATTCCAAATAATATTTTAAAAAAAGGAGTTGTCTGGATTTTAGAAGGGTACATCAGATTACAGGAGACAAAATTGCTTGCATTTGGCTAAAATAAATTTTGACCAGATTGGACAGAAAATGTACTAAATTGAAGAACTTTAAAGCTTTAAATAAATGATACCAATGGCGTCAAATATGGCTGTCATTACTACAAGCTGAAAACCATTTACATAGCTTTCTTGCAAAAAAATCCCAATCGTAAGAATATCACCAACATTCACAGCAAGCATCCTGGAATAGGGACCATTCTGTATTGTACAGCTGATGCTGGTGGACAAAGATATACAGAATAAAGAAACATTGAGGCAGCCATCTTTATAACATATACAATCAACAGTATTGTAAGAAATGATCTAGGTTTCATGGCCATCTGCATTTGCATTTTGCTATTTGGTATATATATATATATATATATATATATATATATATATATATATATATATATATATATATATATATATGTCAGCCATGTGAGCGATATCATGCCCATAGGGGCCTCTTGTTGATAATATGTTCTTTTCTGCTTGTTTGTCTTTCCAGTGGCATTTGTTGCAAAAGGTGAGATAGAGCAGTCATAAGTTTTGTATAAACTGGACAGCCCAATTCCTGGGACTGATCTATTTTTCTGCTGGACAAGCACCTGACAGCAAGAGTTTAGTCCTAGGCTAGTGCAATGTTAAAAAATGAAAAACCCCAGTTCATTCTTAACATTTATGTACTGCCTTTTTTCCACTACTATGCTTTTTTAGATTAGCATTTTTATCTCATAACTGTGGTTTTATTAGCATGCAGTCCAATATTGTGTGCTGAAATGTGACTTTATATGAGGGCCTCAGGGTAGATTAGTTCTTAGCTAATTGTGTTACCCTCTTTAAAATAAAGTCATTTTTATTATTTATACACATCAATGAAAGACTGTCATGTTTGTAGACAAAGAACGGCTTTACTGATGATGATAAGAATAAAATTTACCAAAGTACAGATTACTCAGCTGATAATAAGTTATGTGTGTCAGAGGTCAGATTTCTTCTAAACTGTATGTACATCAGTGTGCATTATTAGTACACCAGATTGTTTATCAGTTGGTTTGTTTAGGAGAAAACTGAATCCAAACACATCATTATGTTCGGGTAGTTTCCTGTTCACATTTTTTTTTCTCCAGTTTGCAACATATTCAATATTAGTCTTGTATCTTATCAATTTTAGGGTTTTCTAGAGTTCAAAATGTAGGGGGGAATGTAAACTTTTGCTTATCATGATATTGTGTATACAAAATGTTTGCGATTTCCTCTGATATTTTGCCAACTTGTGTTTGTTATTGGTCAACCTAATTTAACAGGCTAAACATATAACATGGGGTTGGAAAGATCAGAGGAAAGTCGAAAAAAAATTGTGAAGAGTTTATGATTAGGCCTTCCACATCAAGTTATAGTAGAATTGATAATTTTTGCAGCTAGATATGCATCGTCTTCTGTATATTAAAGCAAAGTTAAGTGTCCTTTTCAATCTTCATGGTGTTCCTAGTCATCATTGGGATCTGTCTGGCTATCAGGGGACAGACAGGAACCATTGGCAAACATCCAGAAAATAAATATTACAAAAATTGGATGATGGAACAAAAACTAAAGTTCAGATGGGTCTATATCTATCTATCTCTCTATGTATCTATCTATGTATCACTCTCTCTCTCTCTCTCTTTATTTATATATATATATATATATATATATATATGATCACAGTTTAGTGTTTTTATAATCACAGTTTAATATCTGATTGGATTTTGAGAAAGTAGTAGACAAAATTTCTTGGATGGTACGCCAATGTGAAAATTCATTTATACATAAATGATGGAGGCATAACACAGCTGCCATTTTCACCATATGCACACTAATCATTTATATTTATTCTAGTACATTCTTGAATCCCATCAGATGTGAAAAAATGTGATATATTCTGGTTAATTAACCCTTCTAAACCTTAATTTTCTTGTCATATAATTTACTTTCTTTACTGGATGCTTCCCTGCAGTTTCCATTAGGGAATATCGTAAGCACAGGTGTTCTCTGCCATTTTATGGGGAATTAGCAGAAAAGATAAAAAGCTGTATTGCATGTTTAATAATTGGAACAACAACAGTATGCTCTTATTTTCACAGACAGGGAACTAAAACAGTAAAATGAAGAGGTTAGTCATTTTAAAAACAGCAGTTAGACACATAAACAGCACATGCAAATGACATGGCTACATTGTAATGTAGTACATGATCTAGTTCATAATAACGAAGAATACAGTACACTCATATATACAAAATGACATGCTGTCTTTAGACAGCATTAAAGACAACTAAGACACATTAAAATGGAGAATATATGAACTATAAAAATAAAACAAATAACACATATAGTCTGGAGAAATGGCTAGAAAAAAATGTATACAGTCCTGGTAATAATATCCATCCTTTTGTCTGCCAGTGCATCTGTCTGGTGTCAAGTTTTTGGTTCAGGTTTTAATTTTGTTAGAGGGGCAGGGTCTCCTGTTTTATTAAGTAGATTTTCATTAGACCTTACCCACATATACATCAAATTAGAAAAACTTCCATAGAGAGTTAAAGCCAAGGAGGTCAAAGGTCAAGGTCATGTGGAACATTTGTTTACATTTAGGTCTATGTAAATTTATTATTAAAGTTATTGGATCAGCCAGTGCTATCTTCTGTTGCCAAGGTAAAGATGTTTACTGTAGGATATACATTATCACTACCGACACAAGGTTCCAAGACCTGGTCTCACTGGTCTGTTTGTTCAAAATGTTTTTAGGAAAGAAATTGCATAATGTATGTGGATAGACATTAGACTTGAACAACATTCATCAGTGTACATAAAGTATCTTGATGGTGATAGATCCAAGGTTTAAAGGTCAAGGTCACAGTGTGAATTGTTGTATTTTTGTTTTGGGGGTTCTGTGAAGGGGAAATATCTTCTGTTTCCATGCATGGATTGCAATCCGATTTGGCACATATTATTTCATAGACAGTACTCAAAGACATTGATTCAGACATGGGTACAAGGCAGTTTTTAAAAAAATTCACCAGCTCTGACTCAAATTCCACTAGCCCTTGACTCCAATTCTATGTGCTCGAAAGGGCCTTTTTGTTTTTGGCTATTAGTTTGACAGACTTGAAATTGCTTTAAATATGAAAAGAAATGAACAAAATCATGTTTAATTAACTAATGTGTTTGTTCACCTCTCAAAACATTTCATATAAAGCAGTGTTTTCCTCCAGTTCCTGATGTGAACTGTTGTCCATTTGCTCCATTGCCCAGAAAATTTGTTTTTCAGAAACAGGTCTAGGGCAAGTGGCTTAAAAGTGGCTTAAAAAACATCGCTTGCTCTGACTTAAAATCAATTTTGCCTGACAAGGCCAAAGTTGTAAAACTTATTTTGACACCTGACTTTTCATAAAAATTACATGGTCAGTCCCTTATACTTTTGACATTGTTCATGAGTCTGAACTCTCCTTTGCATGCTGCTGAAGATTTCCAATGATTTCACAATTTCTGCATTCTCACATGAATTCTGAATAATTGTGGCATATACATCTGCTCTTCCAACTGTATGTCTTCAGCATTGCCTTCAGGTTGATGTACAGTGATGCATTTCATCACAGTCTGTAGAGATGAGTATTCAGGGGTCATGGAGTTGTTTCCTTTTCAGAATGATGCAGAAATCTGTTTCTTGATCAAAGTTGAAACCAAATACAATTGGAGAGACATTGATCTATTTTTATATCAGTCAGTAAAAACAGTAGTTCAAGCTATGTAATTAGTTATGTGACAAAACTATGAATGTGTCACAATTACAGAAATCACTAACTCCATATCAATGCATTCAGAGCCACTAACTCTTTGAACTAAATGAATGAAAATATAATGTAATGATTTCAGTTGCTTTTGGGTGAAAAACATCGTAATTTGAGGGTTTTTATAAGTTGCTAATCCCCTTGCTTAGCTTAACTGTCACACAAATCACTTAGATAGTGCTTCATACAGTGATACATTACCAAGTAAGTGTTAGTGACAGCTTACAGAGGGATCTTCAGATCAATCCCCAGCAGGGAGTTGAGTATTAATAATTTACCAGTGTCATTCAAAAACTTGAAAATAAAAATGCCTCCTTTGTTCAGTTGGTTCAAGGTTTCTTTTAGACAAATTAGGTAATACAGTTGCCCTAATGGCAATAGACTTAAAATATGGGAGGGGCCTGATCAAGAGTTATTGGAGACCCAGACATCAGGCTATGATAACTCTCTTGCTCTGACAGAGGAATGTGGTGGTTCAAAGGTCAGAGGTCATCATCACAGGTTGTTGAGTTGTTCTGTTGTTAAACAACGGAAGGACATCATAGGTCTCAGATGAGATGATAAATTAACATATGTATGTAGTTGAAGATACTTCTGTAGTGCACCAAATTGAAAGGGATGTTGACTGCTTCAGGTGATTTAGTTTTTCAGCATTAGAATAAAGTATATAAATTTTTGTTTCAGACTAATGGAAATAATGCAGGGAAGAATGAAAGGTAGGATCACATGTAACTATAAAAACTGCAAATCCCCAATGCTTTTCACTGTGTGTTTTCAAAATTGTCTTAAGTCCATCCACCCCTGATATAGTAATCCATCAGTCATAATGCAAAATCCATCATGTCGACAGTGTGAGCTATTGATATGACTATATATATATATATATATATATATATATATATATATATATATATATATATATATATATATATATATATATATATGATATTTGGTCATAAAATAGTAAAGATTTTCATTATAATTGAAACACTTAAATTATCTTTGAGTCACTACCGGTGACCCAGGGTGCAAGAATTAATCAAGACCCCAGTCCCCCTTGCAGATGGTTGGTTTATAATGGCATTTTGAACAGATTATTGGCCATATCATGCAGAGGAATTGGGAGCAATGCTAAAGCTACTTGGATGGTTCACTATGGCAAATACCCAGGCTCAAAGCTGCCCCGCCTCTCTTCCACCTCTGACCATGACTCAGGGGCCTTAACCTGAACCTGATTACGAATATTCTGTGGTCTCATCCAAAGAACTACATGTACAAAGTTTTAGTCAAAAATTTGTTAAAATGTCACTATCATTGCAATTGTTCTATATTTAACTCTTGACATGGTAGGGGGAGTCCTCAGAACTAACTCTTTTGCAGATAGTCACTGCATGGACAGAACTATTGATGTGTGGGATGGACAAATGGATGGCATTGCAATATCATATAAACTCTAGCCTTTTAGCTTATCTGGTCATATAGTTTGGTCCTGCTTCGGCGTGTGTTTTTTTGTGTGCATTGTATGTCAAAAGTTGCTTTTTTCAGCTTGTTGAAAACCATGAGACCCATTTCAACTAAAAAAAAGCAAATTTTAGCATTCATGCTTGAAGGCATTACAAGTTTATGCAAATAATGCCAGTGTGTTATCAAATATCACCAATATTACTAAAAACACAAAAGCTTTGAATACCACTGAACTGAATTTGAGTAAATTTTGACAAGAAACATCTTAGCATAAAGGTTTTCAGATTTGTACAGATGATTCACAGCAAATGTGGCTGCAATTACAAAAATAAAAAAAATCTTTGTATGACTTCTCAAAAACTGCTCTTCAGTCTTTGACTGAATTTGACAGAAAGCATGTTTCCAATTTGTACAAATGATGTTTATCCATTATCAAAATAGACCACTGTTATTATAAATAGATTAACCTTTGATCCTTTTTAAAAAATTCTGAACAGAATATGACTAATTTTGAGAGCAAGCATCAGCATCTTTGTATGATGGTCTTTGAAATTTAGACAAAAGATGCTAATTTACCACTAAACAGACTGGCTTTGGAAAAATAGAAGATCCTTTAAATTACTGTTTTCTTAAACATAATTAACTGAACTTTACCAGTTTTGGCAGAATGTATCCTAGCATGAAAGGTTTTCATATTTGTACCACTGATGCCAGTTGATCTTCAGATAGCCCCTTTTACTGCAAAAAAAAATCATCTTGCAGAAAAAAAATTCAGAACTGAATTTGATAAAATTGGACTGAATTCATCTTGGCATGAAGCTGTTTCTAATTTCTGTGAATGATGGCAATGCATAGCTAATAATTGGCTGCGAGTAATAAAAACAGAAAAAAATTTTAAATTACATTTTCTCAAAATCCTTTGAATAACATTTGACCTCAGTTTATAGAGCATCTTGTAATCAAGGCCTTTAGAATTTATACAAGTGATGCAGATTTTACCATTCACTATGAGTGATATCACTAAGAAAAGAAAAGTAAACCATTTAAATGACCTCTTTCAAATCCTCCAAACTGAATTTGACTAAATTAGACAGAAATCATTATAATATTAAGGCATTTCAAATTTATACAAATGATGGTGATCAACCATCCTGTATGAGTGCTGTTACTAAAAAAAGATTAAAATTGTAACAAGGTTGCATGCAAGAACAGCTAAAAAAAATACGAATAATTTTCAGAGAGCATCTTGCATGAAAGTTTGTTAAATTTCGACTGAAGATGCTGTTTTACCATCAGACATGGCTCATGTTACTAAAAATATAAAAAGTTTCAACTTTCTTATTTGCCAAGTCAGATTGGCAGAATTTAGCTATATGCTGCAGGCAGCATATTCTTGCAACAAGGTCTCATTTATGCAAATGAAAACAATCTATTGTCAGTTACCTTTTTCAACATCAGAATTAACAGCATAGTGAAGTGGTTTAATACAGGAACCAACTGCTCATTTTATGTCATCAACATTATGATCTGCTGTTAATCAAAGAATATAAGCAACAGATAACAGTCAAACCTGACCCAATAGTTACCCAACCTGACCCAGTGGTTACCTTTTACATAGCAGTCACCTGGTCACATGGCCTTTCTAATTTTCTCTCAGCAAATTTTGAGTATAAAAAAATGTATATAACAGTGACATGCTTTCTGTAGTCAGCAGCCAGACATTTCCTATATAGTAAAGGTCATATAGGTCATGTATGCGTTCAACAATGATTATTTCAGTCTTGGGTGTCACTTTTTAGAATTTGATTATATATACCTTTAAATGGAAATTATTCACTTTATTTGGATCCTTGTACATCCATATTCATTTGGAAGGTCATTATTTACACATCCCAAGAAGTACATATGGCAAAATCAATGTTAAACTACATGGACATGTTTGGACGAGATCAACCTAAAGGTGTGATCCAGTACAATCCAGATTGAATGTTGCATGCTGTGATGTCACAGTGAAAGCTATGCATGTTGATAAACAAATTTTGTACTACCCACTATTGTGATGATTAGACTCAACATGCTGTTTCTTGACCCAGTTTAGTACCTAGCCACCATTGTAAAAGTCCATAGGGATCGATAATTTTTGTCTGGAAGTTTCTTGATGACAGTTGACATGCAGATCATTCAATAATTAGGATTGGATAGACTTCGGTCAAACAAATTTAGTTTTAAATATTTAAACAAGAATTTGTATTTAATTTAGGATGAGTAAATTTGCATACATGACATGTATGACTATTACTATAACCAAATAATGGTTATATCTTGCTTTAAGCAATCAGTGGAGCGTATCAACAGTGATTGTGGTATACCTGCATATTAAACTTTTGTTTGATGAGGAAGGCAATGTTTAGATAAAGGAATAGCACATGAATTGATGCATATGCATTTCCTATGTCACAATACTAGATTCACACTGTCAGTGTAACTTAAAATTGTCAATATATCAAATTGAAATTGAGGTGGTTTTTGTCATTAGAATGAGAGAGGGTAGAATCAGTTCAGTTGGATGGATAGTTAGAAAAGTGGTCATATAGTCACAGTGGAAATGAGAGTTGCACTTTGTGACAGTGTGACAGGTATTATTTATTCTAGGATGAATATTGTTACCTGCTACACCCATTTGCAGTAATGAAACTAAGAATAGATGCCTTTCTGTAGCATAATACTGGTTATGACTCCTTAGCTATCACAAGGCTTTGTGATTAGGTTGAAAGCTAAGGAGTCATAAAATATTAAGCTACAGAAAGGTGTTTAGCTGTTCTTAAGTATTATTTGATTGTTTTATATTCTGATGAAAAATGTAAATCTATGAGGGGAGATATGAATTCATTTCATTACAATCAAGGGCATTCAGTATTTTCAGTTCATGTATTAATAACAACATCCACATTAAGCTTCTTTTCATTCCCTGTTCATCACAGCCTCTCACATTAGCAGCTTTTTTGATCAAGGTGTACTTAGCACCAGTTGGTTTGTAGTGTGAACATCTTTTCCTAAGTTACATTATACAAGTTGGCCAAATAAGGAGTCAGTCCTATGTAAGCTGTCATTTGGCAGTTAAATTAGTGTTTTTGTCATGGTCCACACTACAAAGTTCAGTAATTTAAAAAGAATGTAAGAATCAGTAATTATTTCATTTATTAGCAGGATTCAGTAATCTTGTGTGGAACATAACTTCAGGAGAGATGTGATTATATTGAATAGTTCACTAAAGTTTGAAAAGTGAAACTGCATACAGATGTCACCTGTGTACAAAGGCCAGTTTTGCTTTTGCTTGTTCCCATTATACAGGACCCTTTTGTAAAATTTAAACTTGTCTGTGACTCACTTGTGTACAGAAAATCCTACTTGCAAATGCTTTATCTGATGCAAAATCAGGGACTATGATTTTATCTTTGAATATTTAGAACTTCCCCATCAGAAAGCCTATATGATGAGGCAAATGAACCATCATTTATCTCATGAATGAAATTGGCATCTTCAAATCTTTCCAATCCTGCATCGTATGATGTACAGTGTAGTCTTTAGGCCCAAATACCAAACCTAGTATGCTCAGAAACCAAATTTCATTCCACCTTTAGGCATACAAATTTGTCCTCACGTAGAAGCAGAAAAAAAATCATTGTTGATAATACTGCAACATTCTGTTTCTGAATCACCACCTTAATCATCAAAACACCTCAAAATAACATTTGATCTTTGCTAGTTTAAAAAGTACTTGACAAATCTTCTGATTTTTCAGCAGTAATTAAATCAATGTTACCTGTTGTGGCCATATGTCTCTGTATAGTATACAAATGGTTTGAAAGATGGAGATAAGGCACAAAGAGTGTTTTCTGGTTGGCCACCCATCACAGTTTCTCATTGCTGACCCTAGCACTTTTTGTCCCTATGGTAAGAAAAAAATCCACTCCCACAAAAAAAAATCACATTAAATATATATAATGTTGAAAAAAAAAAAAAAAAAAATAATAATAATAATAATAATAATAATAATAATAATAAACTACCTGCCTACCCTAATTTTAAAGCCAGTGCAATAAGAAACACATTTTTTTGGCCTAAGATTGGAACTGCCATTGCAACACCCAATGACACCATCTTGAGCTGGCTGTTGGAGAAAACGTCCATTTTTACTGCAGAAATAGCAACCAAATTTGGGTTTTAATGTAGGATTTACCATTGTGTTATTGTCAGATTCCTTTTCCACACTATACATCTTGCCAAACTTTTAATTTGACATCTCATTAATATCCCTAGGCCAGATACACACATATTAATGAATTTGTTTCAATCTGAATGGCTGAACTTGTTGTCAGTCTGGACACCATATTCAGATTCCATTTTGATCAAACTTGAAATATAGTAATGTATCATAAAATCTTGAATGGGTTTTGATAATGAGTGAGATTGACACATGTTAATGAGGTTATCTACCAGATGATTGGCTAGCTAACATGTTACCGTTTTTGGAGACCCTGTTTCTGATCTGATTTGAACCAACCGTAGAACATATATTTATATCATCAAGATTGTACAGGTTTGATAATGAGCAA